>JARKHS020005544.1:50000-219865 GCA_030143305.2 Amblyomma americanum
CCATGGCATTCTATCTCTTCATCTTTCTGCTGCCGAGCCCAACGCGCTCTCGTTGGTTTCGAACGGCTGCAATAATTTTTTCGTTTGGTTCTCTTCGGTAAACAGTTGCAATAGTTTCGTTGTGGAAAAGCCCTTTGTTTTATTATGTTGGCAATCAATGTACTATCCTTATTGTAATTAAGTATTTTCAGATTATAAGCGCCTATTCCGCCTTTGCAAAGTAATGGCATAACTCATTTACGGCAGCTACTGCACTTTTGTAAACGCACATAAAAAAATTTTAACTGCGGCTTTTGTGATTTTCAGGTTATTTATTTGTTATTTATTTGTGGTTAGTTATTTGTGGAAGCAGCGAAGTTGTCTCATAGTAATTAAATCTGGTATTCAGGCAGAAATTCGTAAAGCTTTTCTCGCGTTAAAGCAAATCACATATTTGTGCTTTCGTGCGCATTTGGAGTACATCTAAGAAGTATAGAGCTCGTCAAACTTATATCTTCACCTGCGCCGCTACCTTTTCGCAAGTGCTAAAGATATTTGCGCTTATATTCTCTCCTTGTAGCACGGTCAGTGAAAATTTAGTTCACATGATGTCAAACGTTTTGTCTGTAGTGCTAGTCCGACATTATTATATGTTTGTAGAATAGGTGTGGAGAAGAGAATATCCTTAATTCGATGTGGTCATTGCTAAATTTTTTTGCAAGGATATCTTGCTGTGAGCGAACCAGAATAAAAAACTTTCTGTCAATAAAGAAAATGGAGAGTGCTACTTGACGTTACCTACACTGGCTGGGAACGACAACAAGCATCAACCCGAAGTGTGTACTGGTTAAAATAAACAAGGATATGCCTTTTTTGCGCAGGCGGAAAACAATTCTAGTCAAATCCTCTTCCAGCTCAATCTGAATACGGCGCATCATTTGGAATGAAATCTTCGTGTACAGCAGGAAAATGTAATTACTAAATATGTATTCTACCTGCCTACGAGGCGCCTTATGTGTGAAGCTACAAATAACTTGCACAAAATTCAGCGCTCATGAATAGCGTATTGTTTTGCTACTCAATGTTGTTTGCGTTATAATCACAGAAGAAAAAATAACTTACAGATCCTACAGGGCACCAATCAATGGCATCACCAAACCTGGCAGCAACTTGTGGCTCGGTGCCATTCTGGGTGCCACTCTGGGGCATAGACCTGGAACACAAAACAATCAAACGTATTTTCACGACTGGCGATATTGGCATGGTTTTGTGCATTGATACTGGCATGAAATATTAATTGTCTGCGTGCTACCTTAATTTGCACATGCCGGAAACACAATGCTTGGTTGCGCTTTCGAAAATTTAAACCATGCCGGTCTGCAAAGAGCGATTAATGACCACTGCATTTCTTTTTTTATATCAATGCCCACGTGAATAAATTCCTAAAAGCGCTTCATTCAGCAGTTTTTATGCACACGAAAGGTGATGTCGGTATTGAAAACTTTGTTGGGGTTGTTTTCGGACGGCAAGCGTGTTCTATTCGCGCTGTCTTCTCCACTACTGCTGACCTGCGGAGCTCCAGGCCTCTTCATGGCTCAGTACGGGGTGGTGCTCAGTATCTGCATGCGAGTGCTAGCGTCCCTTCGCAGTCGCACAGGTGAAAGCTCTTTAAACCATAGCTGCTGGGCACGAGCTCATTGTTTTCCGTGGACAGCGGTGCGAGCAAGCTCGGAAGTATGGCAGCGGCATGTGAAAACAGCCAAACCAGCTGGCCACGAGGATGATTTTCAGAGGTGCGAAGCAGCTGTAGCAGCCCGACGTACTTCATAAATTTGGTGGTGCAAGTAAGCCGCGCAAAGACGATCCTCGATCGTGGCTATGGAAGTCTCACCTTAGTCGGCTGCGCCTTGTCAGCGGAAAGCTTCGAGAAGATACGACAGGTGGTATGTACTATGTGTGACTGCAGGCCCCAGGAGTCCGATGACTTGTATCGCGTTCAGCAAAATTAAGATAGTGTTTTCTATTGTCACCTTTAAATTTTCCGCTGTCCTTCTGTGGTGACCTTGAGAACCTAACAAAGGCACAATTCCCCATGTGAGCGCAAAGCGCAGCTCTCCTTTGGCAGCAACGCGTTCGCTTGTACTTGAACACTTGGAAACAGAGTATGCCCGCCATCTTCAAATTTTCACGAATGGTTCTGTGGACAAAGTCAAACAAGCTAGCACAGCGGCTTTTTACATTCCTTCTTTGGACTGTAAGTGGAGCGTACGCTTTACTGCTGTCGTATCCTCCACAATGGCTGAAAGTGTTGCTATTGAGGCGGCTTTGCGGAAGTTATGGTCTTGTCCGGCTCAACCTGTTTTCATCCTAACTGATTCAAAATCTGCCCTTCAGAGGTTAGAGCGCGGATTCCCTACTGACGCCTTGTTTATAAGCTCTCTGCGCTTGGTGCGAATCGGCACAGCAGAGGCTTTACTCTATATTTCCAATGGGTGCCCTCTCACATAGGCGTCAACGGTAATGAGGTGGCAGACAATCTCGCCCATAAAGCTCTCTCAGGGATTCCATCAAAAAAAAGCACCTCAAGATGAAAAAAGTCTCTACAGGAAAGCGGTGCTCGATCATTTCAGTACCCTGTGGAGTGCGCCCCACAAGCCATGTGTGACCAAGAGACTGAGAAGATACCAGGCGACCCTGCTACATCGAATTCGCACGGCCTCTGCTCGCACTCCTGCCTGGATGCATAAGACGGGCATAGCATCGTCTCCTCTCCGTTCTTTATGTGGTGTGTGTGGTGATATCGAACATTATATTATGTACTGCCCAGAGTACAACGCTGAAATGTATGTTATGTTCGCTTCTTTCAAGAAGACAGGAACCCTTCACAGTACAGTTCAGGACATTGTCTACTCGAGTGGAAACCAGACATGCAAAAGGGCGGCTGCACGCCTTCTTTTAACATTTCTGCAGGACACGCATCTTGTTCCTAAATGGTGACAGCAGGAACGAACTATGGCCTACTGTGATTGAATGTGTGCGTAGATGGTGTCTTCCGGAGTGGGCTACGTTATATTGTGAGTGAATGTGTGTATGGATTGTGGCACTGCAATGACTTATGTTATACTGTGACTGAACATGTACATATATATAGACGGTGACTTCTGGAGTGAACTGTGATGTGGACTGTGTGCATATATGGGAGAGAATTGTGTGCATCGACTGCGGGAGAGAATGTGTGCTATAATAAGAGACTGTGCGCATATCGGTGTAGATGCGACAGGCTTTAGGACATTGTTAATATAGAAGGGATGCTACGGTGGAGCAATTGCCGGCAGATAAAGCAAAGGCTAACCCCACCTGTAGCATTCAACACCTCAACTCAACTCAACCTAACAGGCTTTTTCATCGTTATTCTTATCAAATGACGCGTTTCTATCGTTATTTCTAGCGCAATGTTGAAGTGGGCATCTTTGAAGGGATTCGTAGCCAATATATATTCCTATCCTCGTCAGACCCAACGGAAAGCTTCGCTTATATCTCAGGTCTCGGCAGTCCCGCGAATGTACACACAAAAGCTGGCAGCCGTAGGTCCAACAGTTCTTTCCATATCAGTTTTCTCCATGCTCTCAGCTATGGGCTTCTGGATATACATAAACATGCGACAATGCTTTATTCCGTATGTTTAGTTTACTACATGCATGACAGAATTTGTATTTCAATTAAAAATAAATGTGTTGGAAAAACACAATAAACTTGAGAGCTTTTTGGCCACCGGGAGCAGAAATTTGGTTCAGACAAATTACCCAATTAGACAGGTTATTCAGAGAGCTCCGGTCGTTTCACACTTGTTGAGAAGGTGACTACGTGGGAGGAGAGTAAGTAGTATCTGACTGCCAATGGCTTGTATGCTGTAGGAGTGATGCATTTTTCTTTTAAGAATTGCTTAAAATACAAACGTGCGTTATAATGCACGCGGGGTCCGCCGCGGTGTCTCAGAGGGTTTGGCGTTCGGCTGCTGATCAAAAGGTCGCAGGATCGATCTCCGCCATAGCGAACGCAAAGACGCGTGTATGCTGTGTAATTTCAGCGTGCGGTAAAGGACCCCAGGTGCCCAAATTCATCTGGAGCCCTCCACTAAGGTCTCCCCATATCCCGTGTCAGTATTACAACTCAGTTTTTTGCTTATCTGTCTAGAGTGCTCAGAGCACATGTATTGAAAATTCTATTATAGAATGTTTGGGCGTCAGGTTAGCTTATGCAGTTTGCTTACGAAAACTGATCAGTCCGGCGAAATATTTAGGAAAATTGAAAATTACTGTCGCAGTCTCTGGCGAATACACCAAGGCAACCACATCAAAAAGTTAAAAAAAATTCTACGGCATTAAATAATTAACCTAAAGGCATCCAGATTGGAAGGTATGGACTGAGGAAGTAATGCATGGTACTTACCAAGATCCGGCGATACACAGAACAAGGGTGATCAAGTACAAACTGAAGGTTTTCATATTTGCAGAGCACTCGACTAGCTCGAGAAACAGTGGTTCTCTAGGAAGCACAGCCCTTGCTTATAAGTGAGTCCTTTTAAATATCCGCTGGTTGTCTTCAATCAGACCTTGCTATCTGCAAAAATAAATGTTAAACGTAGAGAGAATGCTATCGTATGATTTTTGGTCGGGTGCAAGGGAAGAGGTAAATGTGAATAGCCGTGTGCATCCTTTGGCATGCCCTTTGTTTTTATTTGGCTTTCTTTGAAGTAAAACGATGAATTTACTCAACGTAAGGGGCAAAGTGTGAGGAATTTCAAGTCAGCACCAAAACAGTTTTGCCTTTCAGATTTTACCGCTAGCCCTGTTTAAGCACTTTTTTTTCTACACTGACATTTACTGCAGCTTTCTAACTTTGGGTAATTTTCTACGATTACAGTTAGCAAGCTACATTCTAATTAGGCTGTGTGTGATTTACCACGGGCTATGTATCATAACTTAATAAAAAGGTTGTCACTTACTAGTGCTACTCTTTGGGACGTCAGGTAGTTGGCCCTTTGGATAATCTTTGAGCAAGTCGGGATCTTTTACGCTCACTGAAGTTTGCAACCGTAAGTAGCGGCGCTTAAATACGCGCCTGTGAGAACGACAAAGAACTGGACGGCAGCACTGCGGGATCTCGTTTTCTTGTGTCCTCGTGGATATTTGGATTTCAAACTCCCCATCTGAATTATTAGCGGCGATCTATTAACGATAGGTTCGTGCGCCTTATTTTTAGCGGAAGGAACAAGCCTTCACTAAATGCTATTTCCCATTTGGAAACCTCTACGGGGGGACCACATTTCTAACAACTATTTTCCCGTTCAATATTTTTTTAGCCTCTTTCTTTCTGGTCAACCTAATGTTTGATGCCAGAGCATAACACCACGTGTTTTCCTGCTGTCACTCGCCAGTTCTCAGATGACAGCCTCAAATGAAAAAGAGCCAAAGAACAAACCTTAATGTGAATTATTGCAGATGCATTCGCGGACAACATTAAGAAGATTTTACGTGTTTGCCGGCCGCTTAAGGGCGCTGAAATCTGTTGATTTCGTCCGTTTACTATGCCTTCTTCTTGAAAAATAAACATTGATAAAACTGTGCAAATGTATCTTTTTATTTGCTCTTGCACCTACCACAGCAGCGCTTGCATGCAGATGTCATTCACGAAATTTAAGAAGATATTCACGGGATCTAAGAAAAAAAAAATAGTTTTTCACGGATGAAACCAGAGGCCTTAGGCGCTGGTTATTTGATCTTTACACAAATATATATCTTCAAATAGCACGAAAACATTTTCGTCCAGATTCTGTCCCTGAATAACGGAAAAAATGGCGACTTCAGTGGTGACCAAAAAAACATTTGCATTACAAATTTTTTTTTATAAAGCTGGCTGTCCTTTTCGTTGGAATACTCCGGTCGATGGCATACACAGGTTATGAACCGCATTCTTTCGTGGTCGATGTCTGTGCTAGTGAACATGTGCGGAAAGTGCTGGGCGAAGTGAGGACGTGATTTATAGCCCCACAAATGTCACCAAATTAGTCGGCAATCGTTTGGTTCTGGCTTCTGCCGTGTGTCCTTCCTAAGCCGTTATCCAGAGTCGCTTTTAGTATTGGACTTGAACTATCCACCCTTCCCCGATCTGCCATCTCTACAAGGCAATATGCCCCTGCGCGACTCTAGGCGCACTGCAATGAATGCTTGGTTAGGAGGCTCCTTCTTTGCGTGGTATAGTCTGACAGACAACACTATAGGAGAGGGCGCGCCGCACAGACGTGCTGCGCGTACTGTTCGACACAAAGCAGCGGTGCAGAATACACAAAATACAGGATAGTAATCTTAACAGAAGACATACTTTCACGTAGTGGCTACGGCAGTCCGCCAGTCATGAAGAAAGCTAATAGGGCGTCTAAACGAAACTGTTCATTTAGCTGACGCGCGCCTGCAAAAAAACTTGACACGTCGGCGGTGATAGCCCCAAGAGCGCTCGGCGGTCGTCGAACGAATGCCTGCTTGTCTCGGCGGCGTTCAGTTCAAACTTGGAAGAGAACCATTTAGACAAGGCGCCAAAGCAGCTACAAATATCTGGAACAATATGGATGCAGTGCACCAGGCGGCGATTATTCGAGATAAGCCCGGTCGCGTCTAGCGTCACAAACAAAATGATAAAGCTGAGTGCCGGTGGCTTTGAGCGGGAACTACAACTATTCGTGTCACTACTTCCTTCTCAAAGAAACATCGGCTAGATGCTTTACAATAAATGGAAAGGAAGGCAAAAATAAACACTGAGAATGCGAACACAAAGTGTACATTCCTTGGCGTCCGTAATAAGGCTTCAGGTGCACGATATGCACAACTGGGCCTGAACAGACCCGCTGAGATGCTGTAACTCCATCGGGGGCGACCTCGTAGTCAAGTTCTCCGAATCGACGAAGAACCTTGTATGGGAAGAAGGAGTGACGTTAAAGCTTTTCGCTGAGTATGCGGCGGCAAATGGGCGCCCCTCCCACATGCGCTCACTGGGCTCAGTGTATTAAGTGTGGCGTCAGTGTAGATTGTAACGCAGGGCGTCGATGCCTTGTTGTTTTTGTTCTGTATAGGGGAAAGTCTTCGGGCTTTTTCTCCGTGCTGAAGGTAGGCGGCGACGTCGATATTGTCTTCATCGGTGATGTTTGGGAGCATGGCGTCGAGTGTGCTAGTGCTTCCTGGCGTCCACGACTCTAACGGTGCCGTCTGGGTGGTCTCCTGCACAGCGCCGTTTTACGCAAGAACGACGTAAGGGAGAATGGCATGTCAGTGATCATTTTTTTTTTCGGACGCTCCGTAAGTCATCTGGTCTGCGCATGGAATGCTGTAGTTCGCCGGTGACATGTGCATGTGTAGGCAAAGATGGCTTGAGTAAGCTCGGCCGTAAATGCTTTGCCCTTATCCATGACGCGAACTTCTGGGCTCCGTGGAGCGAAAGGATCAGCTCGAAACATTTAGCGACTTCTGCCGCAGTACCACACGGGAGAGCTTTTTCTTCGGCGTAGCTGTTCAAGCATGCGGTCGCCACAGTGATCCACTTGCCCGATATTGACTTATGATTCCAATCTGTTGAAAGGGCTTAGTCCGTGGTGGTATGGGCTTCAATAGTCCAGCTAATTTGATCGGTGCGTCGTATGAGAAGGCTCGGAGGCCCATTCGTCGGAATAGGCAGTGTCGTAGGATGTTCCTTGGTTCGCCGTAGTGGAAGCAGAGGGTGCAGAACCGTGGCCTGTCGGGCTGTTCACCGTGGTCGTTAAAATGGTCCGTATGGCTCGGAGCTCCGGATTACGGGGCGCCTTTGAATGCGAATGCGCGACGTAGGTCATGGCCTGAGGGGCTTCATTTGGATTCGTCGTTTGGGCGGCATGTAAAGCATAGCGAACATCTTCACGAAAAGCGTCCGCAAGCGCCGCAGTCTGAGGCGGCGATTAAGATGGCAATAGTTGGCAAAGCTCCTGCCGTACTATCTCGCAGATTATGTTCCGTAATCTGTCAACGGTGATCGCTGAAGTGTCCGCATGGTTCATGGTGAAGGCTGGCAGTACCTGGACGTATTGCTGAGCCCGAATGTCGAGGGTATTCTCGATTGTAGACGCTTCGATTGGTTTCTCGGCAAAGATCTTAGGAGAGTTTCAGACTAACGTGGCGAAAAACTGTTCCCTGATTCTCCGAATTAAGAAGCGCATCTTTTTTCTCGTCACACATGTTAGGGTACGTCAGAATAAACGGCGCATCTTTTCGACGTACGCAAAGATGGTCTCATTTGGCTGTTGGACGCGTGTATCTACCATCAATTCGCCTTTGTTTGTGAATGTTTGCATGAGTTCTTGCTTATTTCCACGTTCACAGCGAAACCTCGTAACTCTCGTACCATGTCTTAGCTGGGCCATTCAGGACGAAAAAGGCATGCCGTAGTTTTGCTCTTCGTCCCATCGGTTTAATGTCGCCACACGCTGAAATTGGTTCAACCATTCCTCGGCGTCTTCGTTGGGTAGACCACTGAACCCAGTAGGATCACGTGCCTGTTTCAGTGATGACGCAGTGCCGCTTTCCATCTTCAGGACCAGTGCAGGCTCACGGCGGAGCATCTCCACCAGATTCCACGTAGTGGTGACGACAGTCCAACTGCCAGGAAGACGGCGAAAGGGGCTTCTGAAAAAAACTGTTTATTGGACTGAGTCGGCGGTGGCGATAGCCACAAGAGTGTTTGGCGGTCGTCGAACAGAATGCCGGCCGCTCTCGGACGCACTGAATTCAAAGCTGCTAAAGAACCATCCAGATAAGGTGCCATAGTAACTGCAAAAATCTGAAACAACGCGGAAGCAGTCGCGCCTGGCTGCGGTCATTCGAGATAAGTCTGGTCACATCTCTTGTCTTGTCTTGTCAGGACAAAATGGTAAAGCCCAGTGCCGGTGCCTTTTAGAGTGAACAAAGAAGCACTACAAATATTCGTCGTAGTATGCAACCCAGGATGTTACAAACAACTAGAAAAAACGAGCCGATAATTTCTAAAATAAGCAGACGCATGGAATAGCACGGACCAGAACAGACAGTGTATGGCTGTCGTGCGCATGAATCGTAAACGAGCTCACTGCTCAGAACTTCGTTTAGTGCAAGAAGAAATTTTTAGTGCGTAAGCATTTTTTCGCTAGCAACCCTGAAAAGCGCGTTATTTCTTTGGAGCCTGTCAAATAAAATAAATATAGTCGCGACAGGGTGTCGAACCCGAGGAGGCACGAACAGATAACCTTCACTGGCCACTGCACGAGAGCGCTATGCTATCGGCGCAACTTTTTCTCGTCCTTACATGGAAGTGCACCCACCCTGACAAGCTTCAAGCTCGATTAAAGCAGGTCGCGTTCTACAACCCGTCATACACAATCACACCAGCCGATCATGGCTTGCGTTATTGTTGTTGTTGTTGTTAGCCTATCAAAAGATGGCACATACCCACACTGGGGGATCGGCCAAGAATCGGGTGGCTATTCACCTGAACGCAGTTAGCAAAAAGGAAAAGCACGTGGGAGCATAAACTGCCACACTTTCTCTCTGGGCGTGCACGTCGTCGTCTTCTTCAACTCCAAACGTGCGCAAAATGCCCTATTACCCCGCAAAATCCGCAGGCGGTCGTGAAACATCTGAGGCCGTCACAAAAGGAAAGGAAACGCGCCTAACTTGCTCCCTGGCTCAGTGGACAGTTCATTCGAGCATTGAGCTACGTGGCGGTGGTGACAAAGAAATGTGTGCTGCATCCGCTGGCGGAAACGCGGCATTTGAGCAATAGCCCGCCGGCGTTCTTTACGTAAATAGGCAATAGAAATGAAAAAGATGTCGCCACCGTCTGGAAGACGTTGAAGTAACGAGCGTTAGCTGTTTGGTTTAAGAGAATTGATATGAATGAGATTAATGTGAGGTACACCAAGAGGAATACGAACTTGACGTCTTGGATTTATAAGTGACGTCACCAATCAATCACCAATTCGATATACTAGTGACGTCACCAATCAATCACAAATTGGGTTGCTATATCTATTTACTAAGGGGGCCGCCGTCTTGCATTTCCCGGACGTAGAAAATTTCACGCCGAAAGGACCGGTAGCCGACCCCAAGAAATCGAGAAACGCGATCAGCAAGAGCTAACGCCCTTAAAAGTTAGAAATACAGTTTATTCAAAGAAGAGTAACGTGGTTGAGATTTTAAAACGAGCGTTGCGTCAAGTTTGCGACTCCCTCCACAATTACATAACAGCTACCTGCAGATTCCCTTGCTAATTGTATCCAGAATTTCCGCATTTAAAAGATATTTTAGGAATTTTTATGTGTTCAATTTCCAGATATTCTCTCCCGTTATTTTGTTTGTTTTTTTATTTCCTCTAATTATTTTGATATATCACCCAAGGCACAATCATTAGCTTGCTACCAGTTTAACTTCTTTGGGCTCTCCTCACTGAACCCTGGCCAATCCCCCGTCGTGGGTATGTGCCGTGTCACTAAGGCAACAACAACAACAACAAAACGAGCGTGGCAAGCCCGGGGCGACTCAGTCTGCTCCGAGATGGACAGCTTGCCTGGGTCTTTGCAGCAACAACAGATGGCGTATGGCGTCCACCTGCAAAAACCTGCTTTCGAACAATTTTTCGTGGTTAGCAGTGCTAAACCGCCATCAATTTATTTGTTTCTGTAACTAAAGGTCACGTTTTAAAATTAGCGCAAACTATTCACTAACAGCGCACGTTTACTGTGAGGGGGAGGTCTCCATTCAGCCTTCAAAGAACACCGGCGAACTTACTTCGCTAAGAACTCCTTTCGACTGTCTTGTATGCATTAAGGGCTGCCGCAAGACGCCGCGGATAACTCCCTCAGGATAAAGTCCCCCTTAGCTTAAAAGGGTTCGAAATGGCCGTTTAGCAGGATTGTTACACATAATCGAGGCGTACATTGGACAGTGTATATGGTGGCTGCAAACCCTTTTCAGTTTATTCTTTCGGGCTGATAGTGAAGCTGTTTTTTTTTTTGCAGAAGGTCGGCACGCTCACTGTAGTTGATAACATATCTTTTAATACTGGTTTAACTTCGAAAGATTAACATTAACTGCCATATCTCTAAAGGGCCAACTAAAAAAACGCGGTAGGTATCTGAACTAAGGTCAATGGTTTTTTTCCCTCATGTATGCCTCCACGGTGCAAGCTGCACGGTGTAGGAAATGCCATTGCTCCTTTAATCTCCGAGCTAGCGATATTTTACTGTTTATCATGAAATGCTTTTCGACCGTCTGGATGCTTATGCTAAATAGAACTGACGAAAAAAAAATTCTTTGTTTTGGATTTCCTCGCGTTCTTTTTTTTTCGAACAATCGGTACAGTTACGCAAGTGTAAGTAGTTGAAAACTAGCAATGCAGTACATCTGTTACATGTTGCTTCCTGGCAAAAGTAGCTCATGCGGGTATGTGGGAATGCATTACTGCCAAATCATTTACCTCCGTTGGTAGTGTCATAATAGGGCACGCAAAATTCTGAGGCTCCAGGTAATGCTACATCGCGTCACCGCTGCAACACGTGCGAAAGATTCAAGATGCTGTTGAAGTACGTCTTGATATAAACATAGTAACGCTGACTCAGAACATTTCATTTTCCTCTTCATCAAAACATGGCATGAGCTATGTCAGAGGGAAAAATGAAAACAAACTTATGACGTGGCTTTGATTGGCTTGTGGTATTTTTCGGTATTTTTCTGCATAATAAAAGGCATATGAATTCCCTGATTCTTTCGGTGTCTTGTTTCCAATGTGACTACAGCAGCCGCAGTTTTTTAAATCAAAGCTTTTTTATAGCTAAAGCATTGTGGTGTCGTCAAAATGAGGAAAGCAACAAACTTTTCAAAGTTTGATTTTATTTCAAGAAATAAAATAGCGTAGGGTTCCGGTCGGCACATTAGCTGCCTAACCTGTGGATAACGCCTTGAATCCGGTCGTCAGGAAGAAGACTAGAGGCTCCACATACAAGGGACAGTAAGTAAGGACGGGCAGGTTTCCGAGCAAGTTTAAATTGCATTTTCGTTCCAGGTGGTGAACATATATGCTAAAATACTTGCATGCAAACATTTGCAGCAGTTCCACGTAGCTAATGCCGAATCTGTGTCGCAAGCCTCGCTCCTGTACAAACACCTCGATGCTGTACAAGGCCCAGATTTGCAAAACGTGCATTGTTGCCCAGTAACAAAAGCACCCCTGCGCTTTCGAAGACCGCGCGAACATTGCGGTGCTGCGGGAGCAGTTCGCGGCATGGTGTCGCCAAGCGTAATGGTTCCAGCAAGATGGTTATGCGCGCAAACAATTTTAACGCGTTAGCGTTAAAGGCCCCGTGTCGCAGAAAAACCGATGTCTGCTTTGACCGGTCGCGTGGCCGAAAAATTAAGCCTAACCGACTGGTTCGTGACGACATAACCACATGAACTCGCGCGGGTGATTCAAACACCCTGTGCGATCACACACTTGCTCAGACATGGACTTTCAAACCCGGGCCATTGAAGGGGCTACTCAGGTCGCTGAGGGGGGGGGGGGGGGGGGGGGGCTGTTATTTGGAGAGTTTACCACTGAGTTTAATCAGATATGAAAAGTGATCTATGCAGAGAGAAAGGACACAAGCAGTTTCAGGAGACATGTAGAAAGCAGTGGGCCAGGAAAGAAACACGACTTAATGGCATTCTAGCTGAAATCAAGAACAGGAAAGGAACGTTAACAGGGTATGCAATGCGAAGAGTAGGTAACCGGTGGTCCCTTACGGTAACGGAGTGAAATCCAAGACATGACAAACAGAGCAGCGGGCGCCAGAAAGTCAGGTGGGCGGGTGAGAGTGCGAAGTTTGCTGAGATGCAGTGCCCTCTAATGGAAGAAAGCAACAAATCTGATGTCCAATTTGTCTCTCGGGCCGTCCTCTATGCAGCACATCTTCCAACAAGCGCCTTTCCCATCATTCAGCTGATGCCCCTGAATTCAGGAACCCTTCGGACTGGTTGCTCATTTGTGCCATGCTGAAAGCAGCCAGATACTTATTTCAGTATGCAAGCCGCATGAGAACCATTGACACAGATCGATTGCATATTTATTAATGCGTGAAAATTAGAGATGACATGTCGCGGAAAACAAAGTGAAGCCCTATAGGAGTGAAGCCCTGCCCTCCAGATTGTGAGAACACTGCCCATTGTGGCAGGTGCCAGTTAAGTAATTATCGATCGCGAGAGGTTGCACCGGGCTGTACAACCTGGGTCGCACAAGCCCCATGGATCGCAGGGCAGTGGCGCATCGCTTAAACGGTGCACCACTGCACCAGGAGTGGTGGTGGACCACGGAGCTAGTGGTCCCGCTGTTATTGTCGTCTTCTAGGGTTCATACCTTCCGCCGATCTCTTCATAACTTCTTAGTCGATGATGAGAAAGTAAATAATGAAACCACGCTCGAAGCAGTCTGACCTATAAGGCTGAACCTGACAAAGAACGCTCTCACGAGTGGATCTGGCTCATTTTTTATTTGACATAGGATTTTCACGCAGTTTTGCTAAGCCTTACTGGTAGCCTTTCATTCGCACAGTTTTCGGTTTCTGGATTTGTTTCACTTCGAAAAAAAAGCCTCCATTATATTGATGGTGATTTTATTTCAACGACGTAAAGGTAGCTCGATCAGAAAGTGCCGTGACTGATCTGTTCAGTGTGCCCGAAGTAGGAATTAAGACCTGTTGCCCAAGAATTTCACTTCAGAGAAGCCGTGCACCGCGTCAGGAAAAAGGTTTAACCCATTGCAAAATGAATGGGAACCAGTGGCACTGGGGGTTGAACTCCGTACCTTCCGCTCACGAAATGGATGCTCGAACCGTCAGGCCACGGACGCGCTAAAGCAATAATTAAAGATTTTGCTCACCTACGAGCAGCATTGCAGCACTAATCGTCTTGCCGCTAACCTCTCACTGCTCGTTCTGTTTTTTGCCAAAAATATATATTTGCGCGCAATCGCCCTGCTACTTCGCGGAAGATGATCGGTTCACACATCGAAGGCAGCCAGTACCCTCGGCCCATGTCACATCTTCCAAGTCACCGGAAAGTTTTGTTTCATTCTCTTTCTGTTTCAGTGTCACAAGAGACTCCCGAGTCTCCCCCGATTTTGCTTTCTTTTATTGTTCAGCGTTGATCATATACTTCACTCCCCCCTTTCCACTATTGTACACAAGCAAAAACATTTATGCAGGCTAGAATATTACATTGCGCAAGCTGAAATTAATAGAGCCTAATACATTAGTATTCCAAATTCACAACGCTGCAGACTGCCTGGTCTAAGAATGCGAAGCTGCAACTGGCCGAAAAGCGCACCCCTATGTCGGAAAAATTATAGTTGCACAAGCATGACCGGGAACATGTACAGCTCTTTTTTTTTGGGGGGGGAGGGGGGGGGGGTTGGGGTATGTTCACATGTTTAAATAGCTGCGGCTCCTCTGTTTAAATGAATAGGGCATTTGTGAACGTACACAACTATCTTATTTTGTGTTATGACTGGGCACTTATTAGTGCTAAAATGCGGAAAATATCGCCGGCGCATGGACACGCAGCTATCAAATGCGCCTCACCACGCCGGACCAATTCTGTTTAGTCTCGTCACTTCCAGTGACCGGAAATGGCTACTATTTTTTCAGTTTCGGTAACTGAAACCTCCCTGCTTATTTTTTTTTCTGAAGCGCTCGGTCGTATTTACAAAAATATTTTTTGCGTTAAGGTTTTTAACAAGCTACATTAGCTTGAAGTAGCGTTCACACATATCCCAAAGGTTCTATCAAGTGATGTTTAGTTAGATGTGAAGGCTGCCTAAAGAGTAAGGAAAAATAAAAATAGAATTATTTTACTGCCTCAGTGCGAAAACCTATGACGTCTTTGTTGACACCTGTGTCATTAAATGTATGCAAAACTGCGCACGCACTCATGCTATAAAATTATTTTTAAAGATTACTCAAATAAAACAGTCGGCACGCGTGTATTATTCACGATCACGCGTTACTATATCGACGTCTTTCGTTCAGCCACCGATTTCGTTATATATTGTTTTATGATACATATTTAATAGCTAAAATCACGACATTTTGAGCTCCGTGGTATTTCGCAGGAATTCAATCTGCTCTTTGTAAAGACTTTGCTAGATTCTTCGTCGAAAAAGTCCACTGCCCGTGGTGTTAACAACCTCTCCTATAGGTAGTGCCTCGCACGTCTGCAGCTCGGGCAATGAATGCACAAATAACAGGAGGCTTGTTTCTTGTCCTATTTAAATACAATTCAAAACTATAGGACGTGAAAACAACTATCAAAGGTGGCTTTTAGTTTTTTAAACTTTGTGCTGGGCGTCTGTCTTTTTCGTCCACCCTTTCCGCCCCTAAGAAAAGGCCGACACCCTGCAGATAACAAGAAAATAATGAAAGCAGACTTTTTCTTCGACGACTGGGATCCTTCTCACTAAAATTAAAGCGATGAGCACGCTACCTGAAAGTAGTAGTTACAGTAGTACCTCATTTTATTCAATTCCAAACATTTTTTTTTTCTTGTAATCTTGGCGTAGATTAGCCAGCAATCGTGTATTAGAATTGCTAACTTCTTTTTTGCGCCCCTACTTCAGCGTTCGGCCATTCCCGTGCGTAGCCATTCGGCAAAGATCCCACAGTGCAAAATCCTAAAGACAAAAACACAACCAGCTTTCGACCTGCGATACGCGCCAGGAACACTAATTCCATTTCGGGTACGCCGTTAGCGAAAGTCGAGTACTGTGCCGTTTGTCGACGTAGCAAAGAGCATCGGGATCCCCCCCCCCCCCCCCCCCTGTACTTTGACCAAGAAATGTGCACTATGAATTTGAGAACGCACTTTCAACTCATTTCGGCTTTAGTATAGGCGGTGAAATAGACACAAGAAAAAAAATTAGAACATTCCTGCTTACCTGATATAGCAGGCCTGTGGTAGTTGCTGTCTGTGCTGCTTCCTTGTAGCCACTGTTTCTCCAAAGCGAAAAATGTTATTAAATGCAGAGACAACTATAACAGTGAACAAAAAGATTTTTAAAAAGTTTTTTGAGTAAAAGAAATGACGCAGTAACTGTCTCACATATCTCGGTGGACACCCGAACCGCGCCGTAATAGAAGGGAGGAAGGTGGGAGTGAAAGAAGAGAGAGAGAAAGAGGTGCCATTGAAGAGGTCTCCGGATTAATTTCGACCACCTGGGGATCTTT
Organism: Amblyomma americanum; assembly: GCA_030143305.2. Taxonomy (NCBI): domain Eukaryota; kingdom Metazoa; phylum Arthropoda; class Arachnida; order Ixodida; family Ixodidae; genus Amblyomma; species Amblyomma americanum. The sequence goes on from JARKHS020005544.1 coordinate 66,286, forward strand.
AACGTGCAATTACACCGCACAGCGCCCGGGCGCCTTTGCGTTTCTCCTCCATCAAAACGCGGTCGCCGTGGTCGGTTTCTAAGCTGGGTATCCGGCTCAGTAGCGGAGCCCCCTAACCACTGAGCCACCGCGGCAGTTAAAAAAAAAAGACATTTTCAGATTTTTTTGTAGAAATTCAACATTCCCGGGAAAGAAATTACCTATTTGCTTTTCCTGCGTGTATTTTGATGCAATAATGTCCTCTTCTCCCGGTAGGAGTTGGGAACATAACTGCTTGCTTTTTGCTCGTTTTTTTTATTTCAAGTAGAATGGTCATGCCTGTCTGTGGACATCAGTTGAATTGAACATCTTTGGATAGTTTTAGCGCACCGTCCGTAGGGTAGAAAAGCCAGCTGCTTCGACGTGAAATTCTACCATCTGCTGCGAAAGTGAGGAAAGCAGAATATAAGTTCAATGAGAGCATGCTGCACTCCTTGCCTCGACGGTGTCAAGCAGTCATCGCGCAAAAGGCTTGCGTGCGAATTTTTCTGAAAAGGTAGTCTTGAAATAGGGGTCTCAGTTTGTGCGATGTAGTGACGACATTAAGTTATCGTGAAAGGCAGTCGTGAAACTGTAGTTTCAATCAGTAATAAGAATTCATTTTATCGCCTATGCGTTTATGCGCTTCAGAAAGCATTTCTTCAAAATTTTTCTTGTGGGAACAAATTGTGCAATATTATGATAATAAATATTAATTTCTGTGGTGTAAAACGTGTGGTATTATCTTCCCATGAAACTCATGCGCACGTTTTAGTGCGGTGAATAAATTTAAGCTCTAAACTGAAATTTTAATCTTTCTGGACACTGCAGTATACAACAGCATAAGACCTTATTATGATTTGTCTTACGAATAACCACTTGTGGTAAACAGTCGCACATGGTGATATTTTGCGACAGGTGATAAATATTTAACAGGCTACTCGGTACTAAATCAATAGACAGGGTGTGTCTGTACTAACGCGAGAGTAAAGGTGAATGATACTCTAGGTAAGGTGAATGAGATATATTTTTTTTTATGAATGAGGGTGCATATGCAACCTTAGTCAGCCGATTTCTCGCCCTACATCTTGTGGCTGTATCAGTAAGACGGCTATTGAAGTATATGAGGAGTCAGCCCTTTAGTTGTCATTGAATTCATATTTCCACCCAACATATCCATGTTTTTAACATGGCACATTATTGCTCCCTTGAAAGAGCAGTTACGGGAGCACACCGATCACAGCGGTTCATCAAAGAACTATCGAGAAATGAGCACGTTGGTGGTTGACGTTCCTATGAGTTTTGTCATGAGGAAAGAACTTCCTTAGCAAAGACGTCATTATGCTCAGCACACCTGCCACTCATAAAATTAATTGTAAGGTGCACACCACAGCAGCATTCTGTCAGGTGAGATAGTGAATAATAAGAGTCACATACGATTCGAGTCAACTCAAGTAGGTGGTAAGAATTTTTAAAAATTGCGCCCAAAAAGCAGTGGTTTGTTTAGCTTTCGATTTCGCGCAGTTATTTCATCTTGCGTCTTTTCAGCGCCATTCTTCACTGCGCACAGGCAATGAAACGGTAAAGAGTTGTCTTTCGAGTGTCGACGCGAATAAGGTGCGGCGCTTTCATCACCGTCCTTGCACCTGTTCTTCAACGTTACTTACTACAATAAACAAAATAACAGCTCGCCTAAAGCTACGCTTTCGTTGTTCTCTACCTGTCAGCTCAAAGAAGGCGAGTCTATTTCTCAATAAATGCGTTTACGTTTTTCGATTCGCTACCTTTCAAGCATATTTCTTCAAAAGACCTGAAATACAAACGTATACTCTTCATCAGCCGATCATTACTCTAACTACGTCCACTGCAAGAAAAAGGCATCTCTGATATCACTCCAATTAACCCTTTCCTCTACCACCTGAGGCCACTTTATCCCTAGAAACTTTCCGATCTCATCCCCTTACTTGACTTTCTGCCGCCGCCTCCTACGCTTACCATCTCTTGCAGTTCATTCCATTACTTTAAGGGAACTAGGCTGTATTCCTTTGCATAGCATGCCCTGCCCATGGCCATTTCTTCTTCTTGATATCAACTTGTATATATTTACCTTACGTTTCTTCACTGAACCATTGTGCCCACTTCCTGTCTTTTAACGTTGCAGCTATAAATTTCCTTTCCATACCTCGCTGCGCTGTCCCAAATTTAAGTTCGAGCCTCTTCATTAGCCACCACGTTTCTGCCCCATATATGTGACCACCCATTGCTTGCAAAATCAAACTTATTTACACATTTCTTTTGAGAGATACTGGCACGCTGCTTGCTACTCATGACAAATGTACTCCACACCATTCGTCTTGTCCGAGTTATTTCACTCTCGTGGCCCTAATCTGTGGTCACTGCCTGCCCTAAGTAAGGGGTCGTCCACTTCTACCTTGATCGCGCGAGAGGTTTGGCCGCGATATTAGGATGCACCCCACCCCCGCCCTATTACAAAAGTATTCTTCATATATTGTCATCCCTAACTCTCCCTAACATGGTTAGAATTTCTCTAATATTCCGTTGCATTAGAGGTCACAAAGCACTGAATTTAGAGTGTAGGAAGTTTTCCCAAAGCAATGTTCACATCGTATTTGAATATGTAATTATTTCATCCTCACGTCCTGCTTTCCCCCTTTCACATGACCGCCTAAGTCAATAGCATCATGATTATTTCGGCTATTGTATTGATTTGTGTAGAATTTATTCCAATGCGTGTTTGTAATGACATTGCGCTCCTTGCCTCTTCGTTGTCTCATAGTGCGTATATCTGACTTTAGGTGCCGCCTAATTTCCTCCAGATAATATTTAGGCTACCTTTCTTCTTTAAAGTATGCTTTATCACTTCCTTATAATATTTGCTTTAGTTCTTTTTCAGTTCAGTACAATTTATGGGGTTAAGGGCGTCCTTGGCTTGGTGTTTTTTCATCAAATATTTCGTCGCCCGAAGTAGCCTGCCAGTATTTTGCCTATTTACCCTAGCCCCACTTGTACGGCGTGCTCTGCTAAATTCTTTGTTAATTATCATGTATGGCTTGAAAACTAATTCCGCCCTCGGTTGAAGCGAATATATGTTGTCGGATTAGAGGAACAGAAGCTGTAAAGTTCTAATTTATGACTTCATTAATGGTCATGGCGCAGAGCATTCGTTATTTTATTCACAGCCATTACTGGGAAGACCATTCGCTTTCATAGTGACCGCTAAAGAGAATACATCGTATGCACTCGACTAGGGGCCGCACTTTTTTTCAAGATTTCGGCGGGGTGCGGCTCTTACGTAAAAACCATTCTTTCAATTAAATTTTGCGACTGTTGCGCTGTTCACCCAACACGAATGCTTACCAACTCGCCCAAATCTCAGCTTTGCATCTGTGTTCAGCTAAAACAACTTCCTTGTTCCATACGGTCTGACGCTGCACCCAGCGCCCATACCTTCCAGCTTTTTCGGCGCTACTGATGTTCCCGCTGCTTAATAATAATAATAATAATAATAATATTAATAATAATAATAATAATAATAATAATAATAATAATAATAATAATAATAATAATTGGTTTTTGGAGAAAGGAAAATGGCGCAGTATCTGTCTCATATATCGTTCGACACCTGAACCGCGCCGTAAGGGAAGGGATAAGGGAGGGAGTGAAAGAAGAAAGGAAGAAGGAGATGCCGTAGTGGAGGGCTCCGGAATAATTTCGACCACCTGGGGATCTTTAACGTGCACTGACATCGCACAGCACACGAGCGCTTTAGCGTTTTTCCTCCATAAAAACGCAGCCGCCTTGGTCCCGCTGCTCGAGACTGGTTCCTCGCCACCCTCGTAAATGAAGCCATCTTTGACTGCATCCATTCAGTTCGAAATTACTGTAACTTTAAAGCTTTTTTTTACAATGCCCGCGGCCACCGTACTCCTCGAATTCGAAATCTATGAGCAGACGAGCTCGAGGGAAGTGCTTCTCAGCCGTACGCCTCGAATACAGGCGAATTGCGCTGTAAAACATTTTTATTTATGTGTAATATTGTCAGTCTCTGGTTGACACCTTATCAGGTTGGCATTACATGTATCATAGCAACGGACAACATTTCTAAAAACTTAACCCACAACTGCACAGCGCGGCAAGCTATAATATGAAAATGTCGACAGCAGCAGATAACTGTCGCCATCTGGCAGCTCCTTGGGAAGTCTGCCATGTAAGGAATTTTGTATACACGGGAAACGCTCTTGCGCTTTTGGGTTTTTCTTGTTGGCTCTCGTGTTTAGGGGAGCGGTCCTTGGTCGAGTGCATACAATTTCCAAACAGTTCGAAAGCAATATCTGGCCACTGCACTTACTGTAGATTGCCAACGCGACTGCATGACACGTTACTGTGTTACGTATAATATAGATACACGCAAACGCATACCCAAGCACAAAATATCGAGAGACTGGAGAATTTGTGCATCACTTATATTGCACTTGGCAAAAATAACGGTGAACTCGAGTGCAACTATAAACTTTTCTCGTTTCCTCGAGCATTTATTGAAGCCTGTTTTGGTTGCGTCTTCTTTTTTGCCATGTTGGGCGTCAGCAGTGTATGCGTCACTCAAATAAAATTTTATTTGCTGGCCATAACTACGTATTTTCTTTTGTTCCTTCTTCCTTCACTCTGTGTCTCGTCTCGCGCAGTACGCTTCATGATATTTCCGAGCCAACCAGTCCGCCGAAGTTAAACGACACAAGACGACGAGCTCTTTCCACCAAGAGACAGCGTTCACTTCAGGCGTCCAGAAGCCGGCTTCATGAAACCCATAGGGAATGTTACTTCTTAAGAACGGAATGAAGGTCGCTGAAGAAGCTTGAAAGCCCTAAATGTCCCACGCAGATTGGCTCGGCGTATTTAGAATGAAGCTGTTAAACGGCTGTCAATGTATTTCTGCTCACTCCACTTGAAATTTCACTGTTGGGACAATTAGGAATCCTTGCTTTGAAGCGATCTATACGCTCAAAAAGAGGTGGTGGTAGTGGCTTTATTAAAAATAATAGTAAAAAGGAAGGAAAAGATTTTTGCTAGCACCGGCATCTGCCATCGATACTGAAGCACCTGAGCTGGGGCAGCGGAAATAAAGGATAGCAGGCAGAATGGAGAAATGAAATGAAAGAGGTGAGGGGACAGGAAGAGAGGATAGGGGGAGAAGTAATATGTACAAACTATTTACACAATAAGAAATGTGTCCAGGCTGTGCGCGTGATTAGTTCATTTTAGAGGAATTAAATCACACCCGCGCACAGCACTGTGTTGGTTACAACTGGAGTGGGACGTCCAGTTATTAATCGTTCAAGGTAGCGCTCGTGGAGCATTTGGTCACTGAGTGTAACTACCTGACGGAGAACAGACGGGACGTCAAGCCCGTACGTGTGTTCGAGGAATGCACAGAGGCTCACCAAAGTTCGCTCACGAGTGGGCGCACTGCCCTGCGGCCACAATAGCGTCTTGATGGAGTCTGGTAGTATGCCCTGCGCCCTATAGGCCGCGAGCATATCGCGACGAGCATCGGCGAACGCGGCACAGTGAAGGAGCAGGTGTTCTAGTGTTTCCACTGCACCGCATCCGTCACACACATCACTCGTCGCGATTCCGTGACGCACCCGTCGCTCCCCGGGCCACACGCAGCCAATGCGCGCGCGGAGGATCATTGCACATTGTGACCGTGTAAGTGCGCGACAGCCGGTGACGCTGTCGATGCGCTCACCTCCCGCGATGCGTGGGTCGGGGTGCTGCTTTCGGAGATGGTCGTGGATGGCCGCACGCACGTCCTCCAGCGCAAGGGGCAGATCGCTGGCAGGTAGTTGGTGTGCAGCGGTCGCGAGGTCGTCAGCTTCTTCGTTGCCGGCGATGCCGCAGTGACCGGGCACCCACTGTACACGCACGGCACAACCTCTCTGCGCGAGGCGCTCGATGCGCGAGCGAATTTCCCGCACTAGTGGGGTACCGCGGCCGTTAGATTGCAGGCGGCTGAGGGCGGCGCGGGAGTCGCACAGCAGAGCACTCCTGGGTGGCGGAGGGCCGAGGGTGAGGAGCAGGTCCAGCCCGAGCCGGATCCCCATCAACTCCGCCGTGGTAGAGGAGCCCAGGAAGGCTGCGTGTTGCTGGCTGTGCAGTCGCAGGGCGGGGATGGTGGCCGCCGCAGCATGGGATCAGCTGTCGCGGGCCACTGAGCCGTCGGTGTACACGAGGAGACGGTCCTGGAGCTCCTCGTGTATGACGGCTCTGGCCAGCTGCTGCACAGCACAGAGAGGTGTGCTCCGCTTTCCCGCAATGCCGACGATCTCTCGCTGCACCTCCGATGCAGCAGGCCAGGGCGCGCAGGAGCCGTAGGGGGGGTGGGCCGTGTGTCAATTGCTCATACTGGAGCAGCGCCGCGCCCATTCGTGAGCGCGGGTGCGAGCGCATACGCTGCAGCAGCGAGCCGCCATCCGGTGCGCGGTGAAGCCGGTCGATGTGATTCAATGCCCTGCGCGCTGCTTGGAGCTCAAGTGGCCACGCTCCTGCCTCGGCCAACGTTGCGGCGCACTGCGAATTTTTGGGCAGGCCAAGCTAGGCACACGCGCAGGAACTTGCGGTGCTGAAGCTCGAGTTTCTTCCAGCACGGCTTGCGCACCGTGACGAGCGGCAGCGCATAGAGCACCGCCCCCAAAGCTGCGGCATTGTATAGCCGCAGCGCTGCTTGCTGGGAGATGCCCTGGCCTCGAGCGGTGAGCTTGTGCACGGCGGCGGTGATTCTCTTCATCTGCAGACACGCCTTGGTCGCCGCGGGGCGGAAGAATAGGCGCCAGTCGATGTCCAGGCCAAGGTACCGCACCGATTTAAGCCAAGGAATCGGAGTCCCGTCCAGTGACAGTGGCGCAAGGTGCGCGCGCGAGCTCGAAACGCAGGCCATGGCCACCGGTTTGTCCGCGCTCAGCGACAGACCGAAGCCGCGCAAGCTGGCATCGATTGCGGTCAGGGCTCCCTGAAGACACCCCCGCACGCGGAACGCCTCGCCCGGTGGTCCCCGGCACCACAGAGCTATGTCGTCTGCATATATGGACGTGTACACATGGTGTCGGCCGCTCGTGGGGAGGGAGGCCGGCACCACCGACATGGCCACATCAAACAGAAATAGTGATAGGACAGAGCCCTGCGGCACGCCCATGTCCACCGGGCTAGGCTTGGAGAGCGTACCCCCTACTCGTACGCGCATGGTGCGCCCGCTCAGGAAGCCATGAACGTATCGCAAAAGGCGCCCGCTCACACCAGCCCCCTCAAGCACCGCGATAATTGGTGCCCGGTGAACGTTGTCAAAAGCGCCCGAGACGTCCAGTAGTAGCAGCAGCGCCACCTGGCCTGCCGCCCTGGCATGCTCCAGCGCTGTAACAACGTCCGATATAGAATCAGCCGTGCACCGCATCCCACGGAAACCCGTCTGCCGCTCGTCAAACAAATCAGCCTACGCAGCCCGCTCGTTCAGACGCTGCAACGCCATATGCTCCATGAGCTTACTTGCCGCCGATGTTAATGCCACTGGCCGGTATCCGCTCAGCTCTGTTGGTGAGCGCCCTGCCTTTCAGATGGGACAAACGACCGCGGTTCGCCAATCCTCCGGTAGCTCCCCGCGTTCCCACACCAGGTTGAGTGGCCGCCTCCTCGTCGACAGCCTGCCTGAACGCACTCCAGTTGGTAATGGAGTAGGCACATTTGCGGCGCGCCTCCAACGCAGTGGGTTCGAGTAGGATGGGGTAATGATCTGAGCCCAAGAGAGATGGTGTTCGGCGCCATGTCGCCTCGATGCCTCTGGATGCGAAGGCAACGTCGATGCAGGAGCCGGTTGTTCCGCGTCGTCGAAACGTGGGCTCGCCGGTGTTCAAGGGGGTGAGTCCCAGCTGCGTTGCTGCGTCGTGCAGGTCGTCTCTATACGCGCGGAGTGGCGCACACTACCCCATGCACTATGGTGGGCGTTAAATCACCACAGATGATTTGGCGCGGGGCACAGCACGAAGACACAGCACGAAAACACAGAGCGTTCCACGCGACAGCTGGACGCACATAAACACTGGCCACCGACGTGTCAACACCAACGACGCGCACTGTCACCACCACGCACTCCTGGGCGTCAGATGTCGCCGCCGCCGAGCCGACGAGGGTGTGCTGGGCGTCGTGCCGCACGTATATCACGCACCTTGATTTCCCGGGGCGATGACGTGTGACACAACAGGGCACTGCGGCACAGGTGGGTTCCTCGCACGTGGTGGCTGAGTGGTAGCCAATGTAGCCAGGTAGCCGCATCTGGGGCTCCCCGTCATGTGAACGTACGTACGTCTCCTGCAGCGCGATAACTTCCGGCGAATCCTGTGCGATGCGAACTCGCATTTCGGCGTACCGCGCCGCAAGGGAGCGCACGTTCCACTGCAGGATGGATGGTATGCAGGAGGGAGTCCGGCGGCTAGCCATCATGCTGGCTTATCTGTGCGGGAGCACCCGCTGCTTCTAAGCAAGCCCGGTGTCCATCGGCGCCCTCCGGGAAAAGTGCGCTGAGGGCGCGCAACGCCAGCTTTAGGCGCGCGATCTCCGCTTCCCGTGCGTCAGGGGGCTGGGCATGGGAAGCGGCCGTAGGCTCGGGCCGCACTGTACGGGACGGCGGGCAACCGGATCGCCGCTGCCGCTGCCGGCGCTGCCGTTGCTTCGGTGGCTGCTGCTGCTGTGGTGTTCCCCTGACGGCCTGCGTATAAGAAAGCGCGCGCGGCGTCTGCTGATGTTGCTGGGCTGGGGCAGCTGTTTCAGCCTGGACGACGGCTCGGACAACCCGCCTGGACATCTGTGCCATGGATGTGGCCATTAAATTGGCCACCGGACGCTCTCGCTGCCAGTGTGGGCACGCTGGGTCAATGTCTACGTGCCGCCCCCCGCAGTTAACGCAGCGGGGCTTGTTCGCGCAGGTACCAGGCTCGTGGGGCCCGCCGCAGCGCGTGCATCGGGCAGGAGCACGACACACCTCAGTGGCATGCCCCAGGCTGGCGCACTTGGCACACTGGAGCGGCCGGGGACGGCAGGGGCGGACCGCAAGCCTGCGCTTGAATATGGTGATGAACGCCGGGGGTGTCGGCGCCGCAAAACGGAAAGTGAGTGTGCTGCCCGACAGAGACGCCGACACCATCGGCACCGTTGACTCCGCCGCCGCTAGCAGCTACCCCGCCGTCCTGCGCCCGTCCACACCGAAGACCAGGCCCGAGCTTTGATTCTGAGGAGGAGGCTCCTTGGCGCAGGCGGATGACGGCCGTGGCTAGCAGGGCCTGGAGAGCATCGCTGCTCCCCGCGTCCACTGCCACCACATTCCGCCGCATGTTTACCCGGACGGCGAGGACGCCCGGGCGGGATCCCATCTCCTCGGCCAACTCCCAGCCCTTTTCGCTGGTGTAGGCGGTGCCCCGGTTCGCCGGCCGAAACAGCACCGTCTCCACCAGGCTGGACGGGACCTCCACGGCAGCCGCGGCTCGCTCCAGGGCAGCTCTCCGACGCCGCTGCGCATTGGTAGTGATGGTGCGCCACGGGACGAGGTTGGCCCCAGCATCAGCGTCGCCGCCCCAGCAGCAACAGCAGCAGGCTGGAGGTGGGCTCCATGGGGCTCGTTCTGGGAAGGCCCTGCTCCTTCGAGTGTGGAGGGAGAGGGAACAGTGACGTTGAGGGGGCTTCGAGCTTCCTGCTTGGCCTCCGCGATGTCCCTTTTGGTTTCTGAGTCCCTCTCCTCCTCATACCCCGTTGAGCGTCGCCGTTTCCGGAGAGCAGACTCGTCCATTGGGGTGCACATGTTCTCCTAGGCTGCAGGTGTCCGCGTTGAGCCCGCAGCAGCAGCATCAGGGGGAGAGGGCATCACAGCCGGTTCCCCAGGTGTAGCAATGGCGGCAGGAAGCGCAGGAGTGGCCAGAAATGGCGGGGAGGGAGCCGCCATGGAGTTCTGCGTCTGGTGAGCGAGTGCCATGGCGTCCTTCAAGGCTACAACGCGTGGGTCCGCCGGCGACACGTCCAAGGTCCCGATGACGGACTCGAGGTACTCCGAGGTGATGATGAGCGCCGCCGTCAGGCACCTCACCGTGTCCCGCAGATCAGCTATCTCGGCCTGCATTCGCCGAATGGTGCTGGACGACCTTGCTCTGGTTGGCGTTCGTCTTCGTGATCGTGAGCGTGAGCGGCCTGCCCTACGTTGCTCATTGTCACCGCCGAACACAGGCCGTCGCTCGTTCACGGTGTCTGTGGCCTCCATGGGGAGACCCCGCAGTGCCGCGAAGCCTTAGGCCCAGCGTCCGAAGGAGCAGAGAGCTAAAAACACGTCCGCTCGCTTCGAGCGCCCGCCGAAGAACCCTCAAAAAGAGAGACGAATTTGAAGACGAAGCTGTGCGTCGCTTCTTTGCTCCGCGCCGCGAGATTTTCTTAGTGAAAGGCCAGCTCCAATCGCATATTTCATGACTTCGCTTTTCAACGCATCCGCTTCCACCCCATCCAGCTACCCGATTCTCTTTGGAGGCCGCTCTGCTGGCCACGATTACGCTGAACGACCGAGCGGTCTAGCAAGCTTCCAGCAGAGGGCTCCTATACATGAGAAGCCCTCCCAGTAAACCCTAAACTCACTTTCTTTTTTTCTTCGTCCTTTTAGAGCGAAAGCTCGTCTTCTGGCGTACAAATCTTGAAGGTCATTTTGCGGCGATGATATGACCTTCAAGCGGCCTTCGACTCTTAGAAGCAAATGAAGGTGCGTCTAGTGAATGCGCAGATTTCAAAAAACTTATCTTCGATATATGTACTGAGGCGTGCATGAATAATTTAGTTATGAGCATTTAAACTACAGATATCTCAATTAAGCGGTTAGCGAAGTACGTTTCCGGCGAATTTCCTTCGTGCAAGGCGTGCAGTCGTAGTGCCATAATGCGACACCCACTGAAATCCCAGCACGAAATGTACGGCGATGGTCCAATCGATGGCGCGCGTCTAGTGAATGCAGGGCGTCTTAGAAACGAATCTTCGAGTTATGTACGCAAGAAATTTAATTATGAGCGCATAAATTGCAGATGTTCCAATTAAACGAGTAGCGAAGAACGTTTCCGATTAAGCAAGACCAAACGAAAAGTGTGCCCCTGGCTTTCATTAGGTTTATTGTGCCCCTGGCTTTTATTAGGTTTAGCGTTCTACAGTCTGTTGACTTTGACTAAAGAAAAGGCGCACAACTCGCTCCCTTGATCAGTGGACACCTCAATCTCGCTTCCATGCACGTGGCGTTGATATCCGCCTGCAAAAACATGCTTTCGCTCAATATTCCTTGCTTAGCAATGCTAAACAGCCAGCAAATTTTTAATACATTTGTTTTCTCCTAATCTTCCTCGACAACAGACTTGATGTAGAAGACGATGTTACTTAGGTTCTATTTGTTACTGGCGTGCTATTAGGTGCCTCTTAGAGCGAGCTGTTCTCAATTAAACGCTCTGAGCACCTGCTCTGCACATGCAGTGAATAACAGTATAACGGAGAAACAAAAATCTTTATTGAGACGTTAGTTGAGGGTTCTGGTAAAAGCCGTTTGAAGTGAGTTGAGAGGCGTTAGCTGAGTCCAGGGCGCCTTTGGCACGCACTGCGTGGACTAGCCACCGAGCCAGCAATTTTGCTTGAGGCTGAGGGGTAAGGAAAGAGGAGGCGTACCAGAGGATTGGGGCACTTCGAAATGGAGTGGTAAATTGTGGGTGCTGCAACACACGAAGGACAGCAAGAGTCGTGTTGTTTAGTGTGAGCGGTGTGTTGAATATAGCGACAGAGGAAGAGAGTAGGGGCTTTATGTAACCTTGGTTGCTAAAATTTTGTCAGAAATCTTGTTTAAATTCGTGGTCACTATACAGGCCATGTAAATATATTCTAGCATATTTACGTCTGCGTCTCGCATGACCTCGTCATGCATTCAGGCAAGATTGGTGACGTTAAGGCTGAATCAACTCTCTTGTTTTTTCGCAGCGTTAGAACGAACATTCACAAATTCACGAATAGTCTGCGCATTTCTCAATATCATCATTGAGTAGCCCTGCAAAAGACTAACCAGCTTCCTTGGTGGACTGAAGTCCAATTTTTCTCACATCCTATCAGCAAGGTACAGTCACGATCGGATATATCGAACCAGGACATTCCGAATTATTGACTGTATCGTACATACAGATTATACCGTTAAAAATCCTGTCTAAAAGTTCAGGACAGCCGCGCAATATATCGAAGTACGATTCCGCAGATCATTCGATACATTGAACAGCACGGAGCGCTTCTGCTAGTGGCTCTTCTCCTATGGTGTTCTTCGATCACTTTTCGCGCGAAAAGACGGGTCGGCTGTGCGCTCATGGGTAACGCCTGGCAGCGCCAGCGCTGTGAAACCGTGTGACGAGGAGAACATGATGTGTGCTTGAGGGTGGCCTCCGATCTCCGGTGCTCATTTTCGACGCCGCATCACTGTCATGCGGGGAAGCCAAGTTAACTAAAGCCTAACAACGGCCTTTGCCTGCCTTGTTTAGCTCGCTTCGCTGCCGAAAGCGTTGCGGAGACCAACTGCACCTTGATTTCAATTATCGTATACTCTGTTTACAGTGTACTTCCCTGAGAATTAGACACCGTATGATAGGCAGTGGCTAGCTCCTATAAATGTGCCCTGTAGCCTCGATGCGAATCAGGTTAGGCTTACTAACGCCTGGCGAGCTGGGCGCTTCCAGCCCGCGGGCGGGCAAAACGCAACTGCAAGAAACGCGTCACTAGCGCGGATGAAATGTATGCTTGCTTGCAGATTACTGATGTGCTTATTGCCATTTGTTATATATCAAATTATTGGTATGTCGAACTATTTCGCGATTCCCTTAGAGTCCTATACATCCGGGTTCGACTGTATTAACAACACCTTGTAAGCAACGGACGTTAACAGAGCGCCCTGTGTCCGAGTACCAACACCTGTTTACTGTATTCAAGTAGAAATCAAGAAAAGGAAATGAACGTGGCTTGGATACGCAATGATTCCACCACTAGTCCACTGGATCCCGCGTAATGAGTGCGGCTGTAAACGACACGAATGATGCGCTCCACTGCTCACCTCTTCGTCCTACACGAAGCATGTACTATCACGATGGAAAGAAAGGAGAACAACGCGGCGCCAGCATGTTCCGCTGGCTTTGCTTATTTCTGCCTTTCTTTCTTTCTTTTCATCGGGCTTTTACCTGGGTGGTACGAAAAAGACGTTAGAGTCGTCCTAGAATGCATCATGCACGACCCTAGCATCTTTATGCTATTGTGGAAGTAAAAGCGCGATGAAAATAAATTCGAACAGCGTAGCGTGTTGGCGCCGCGTTGTTCGTCTTTCTTTCCATCGGCGATAGTACACTTCAGTAGGTCCTTCATCTGGATGAAATAGCAAGAATTTTGATGTCGTGCTGTCCGGTCTGTAATGTTCAGAGCGCAATATAACCATTCACATGTGCCCTCTATTTACCACGCCTGTGCAGTCTACTGTACAGTAGGTGGAAATCTATCACCCAAGGTGAGGATTTTTTGAAACGTGATGCGCTCCAGAATCGAAGGAGGCTGCAAATGTTCATTACAATGTACTCTTATGCAATTGCATCAAAATAATAAAATTCGAAGGTGACAAAGGCTCTTCAAAAGCGCTCGCACAGTTATGTACGAACAGTTAATTATGCCACCCTATTAACAACTGTGAAAGTTCTCACTGTAATTTTCACTTTTAATGACTAGCAACAACTTCCTATCTCGATATTTTGTTTTTAAAATATGGAGTAGTACCTAAAGATCCTGTTTATCGAAATTTGTGCATTGCAAAGGAGAGCGCGCAAGCAAACTACAACATGCGGCAGAACGCGACATTGTTAACTAGCGCCATCTAGCTTCCATGCACACAACCAAATAATTTGGATATTCAGCTGAAATCACTTGTCATGCGTTCGCTGCATTTCGCCTTAAGACTGATGAAATCAGTCTTTTTCATGAAGCGGAAAAAAGCTTTTAGTGAGAGCCTGAGAAAACAGCAATTAACTAAAAGAGAAGTGCATTCCTGCAGGCCACTTTGGAACTCGACAGCACAACCGAAGAAGCGTCCTAGACTTCCTTAAGAAATTAATAATTGCAGCAATTTATTCATATTAAATTATAGAAAGTATCAGAGGGCTTGGTTCTCGCGCTCTTACTGGAAATGTTTTAGCAGCAGGCTACATGCAGGGCGAAATTTGACATCGTGGCGTTTTCGAGGGTCTAAAGAAAAGATACTGATTTTATTGCTTTTTCCGAAGCACGGCCTTTGTTTCAGCTCACCATAAGACAGTCCGAATGTACAAGAGAAAAACGCTGATTGTCAGTAGGGGAAATGAAAACGTTGATTAACATATGGAACGCATCAAACAGCACCGGCGCCACTAAATGTTTTGGTGTCACTAAAGAAAATTGAGGCACGAAGGCCGGGCAGGCATTGCATGAAATTTTACAGCCTCAGCTTTTCTTAGCTCTTCCCTCAAAAATGTGGCGTCGCAGCCACCGCCCGCAAAACTATCCGTGCAAATCCGGGCCGGGGGGGGGGGGGGGGGGGGGGGGGCAACCTATGGTGGGTGCAGCTCCGTGAACCCCTCGGAAGAAATACATCTCCCACCCATTTCCACACTGGATATTCTAACCTGCAGGTCCCCGCTGCTGTAATCAGGTGGTTACAGCATTAGCGTTAGGGTACCCCCTGTAAAGATGCACCCCCGGCGCACAATCACAGCGCCTCCTCACCTTCCAGCACTTCCCCAATTAGGAGACCACTAGGCCATTACTGTGCTGGCCTATCGGTATGAGCAATCCACTCTAATATGTCAACTCTGGTAATACCCCAATTATACGCGATCACATGTCAGCTAAACTAGATGTTTGGCGCTAAAACCGACCGGTGATTTTTTTTTAATTTTCGCCTTAGGTCTCTTGACTTCAGAAAAGGTATCCACTGCAGCCAGCCGCAATACCAGTAGCAAGTTTTACTTTTGAATAAGATGCATATACCATGTGCGAGCGCACTTCTGCTCAGTCAGTTGCATCCAACTATCTGTGCATACTTGCTTTCGCGGACACCAAAACAAGAATAACGTGCTTCTGCACAAATGGCATAGGAGATCAGTCTGCGTCTGACAACGTCAACTATAATGCACCAGACTGCTTTTGTGGATTTCATATTTAAACATGTCTCCAAATATAAAATGCGCCGGTAAGCATAGCTTTCTTTAGCGCAGCCAAAGAACCTTCACGAAGTCAATAGATTTCCAAAGTGAATTCAGCATTTGAGCGCCATCTACTTGCTAACGCAAGTCTGCACCGATCAAACCCTGCGTTAAGAGCAGGGCAACAGAACTGTCTCTTGCCTGCACATGATCGAAGGCAAAGAGCAATAAAAATTGTATTTCAATTTTTTGCTTTCTCTTTATGTTTCGTCTTGCACCCTTGTTAAGCACGACATCTGCCCCTCAAGGGCCGATTTTTGCCTGCAATGTTGCTCATTAATGTCATCAAAAATCACGCTGTACACGGCTGGTAACGGCAGTCTCACGCATAAATCCAATATTGATCCCCCTTGTAAAGTTAGCAAAAGATATGAGAGCGCACAGGGGCAAAAAAATTAAGCACTTGAAATATTGAGGTGAAATAGAGCCGTTTAGGTATAAGAAAATGTACGAAAAATTGCAGTGAACATTCCATCCATACGCAAAAGAAAGCATTGTCTGTTTGAAACAAATTCTTGTAATAATTGCATTAACTTCTCTATCCAAAGCCACTTGAATATGTGTATATTGTCACGTAGTGGTGACGGTAGTCGAAGCAGCGATGAAGACGGACGAAAGGGTCTTCTAAAAAAACTGTTTATTGGGCTGACTAGCACCCAAAATGGACTGAATCACTCGGCGGCGGCGAAGCGACAAGCGTGCTCGGCGGTCGTCGAACAGAATGCCGGCCGCTGTTCGCCGTGCTCAATTTAAAGCTGATAGCGAACTTTCGAGATAAAGAGCGCAAAGTTACTAGAACATTCCGGAACAACGTAGAATCAGCTCTGCCTGGCTGCGATCAATCGAGATAAATCTAGTCGCGTCTTGCGTAGCAAACAAAGCGATAAAGTGATGTGGCGGCAGATTTGAAAAACGAACACACTGCAAATATTCGCGGCATTACTCCCCTCTCAAAGAAGCATCAACCCGATGCATTAAAACAAATAATGCGACTAGTAAGGAAAAAACGGATCTTGCGAAAATAGAGAATGGAAATGCAGCGGCCTTTAGCGCGCATAATACGGCTTCAGACGAACTACATGGACAACTTCTGGCCGTACGCGGCGTCGCTGGGATGCAGTCATTGCGACAGGGATGACTTCATAATCCAGTTTACCCAGCCGACGAAGAACCTTGTACGGGCCGAAATAGCGGCGCAAAAGCTTTTCACTCAATCCACGGCGGCGAATGGGCGTCCACACCCAGACTTGGTCTCCTGGCTTGTATTCCGCATTGCGTCTTCGTAGGTTGTAGCGTCTGGCGTCGGACCGCTCCTGATCTTTGATCCGTAATCGGGCAAGCCTTCGAGCTTCTGCGCGTTGAAGGTAGGCGGCAACGTCGACGTTCTCTTCTTCTGTAACGTTGGGCAGCATGGCGTCTAGCGTGGTCGTGGCCTCCCTGCCATGGACGAGCCTAAAAGGCGTCATCTGGGTGGTCTCCTGCACTGCGGTGTTGTAGGCGAAGACGACGTAAGCCAGGATGACATCCCAGGTTTTGTGTTCGGCATCGACATACATAGCGAGCATATCGGCGATGGTTTTGTTCAGGCGCTCGGTCAGTCCGTTGGTCTGCGGATGGTATGCAGTTGTCCTCCGGTGGCTGGTTTGGCTGTAACGCAGGATGGCTTGCGTTAGTTCCGCCGTGAATGCTGTTCCTCTGTCCGTGATGAGCACATCGGGGGCGCCGTGTCAAAGAAGAATGCACTCCACGAAACATTTTGCGACTTCTGCTGCTGTTCCGTTCGGTAGGGCTTTCGAATCGGCGTAGCGGGTCAGGTAGTCGGTCGCTATGATGATCCACTTATTTCCGGATGTTGACGTTGGAAAAGGGCCAAGCAAGTCCATGCCAATCTGCTGAAAGGGCCTTGAGGGAGGTTCAATGGGGCTCAGAAATCCTGCTGGTCGTGTGGGAGGAGTCTTTCGTCGCTGACAATCTCGGCAGGTTTTCACATAGCGTGCGACATCGGTAGACAGTCGGGGCCAGTAATACTTGTCTTGAATGCGGCGGAGGGTGCGAGTAAACCCGAGATGTCCAGCTGTCGGCTCATCGTGTAAAGCCTGTAGAACTTCTTCGCGGAGACAAGTAGGCACAACAAAGAGGTAGGCTGTTTTGTTCGCTGTAAAGTTCTTCTTCACAAGGACCTCATTCTGCACACAGAAGGAAGACAGTCCTCGCTTGAATGAAGCGGGGGGTGAAGAAACCTTGCCTTCCAGGTACTCGATGAGGCCTTTTAGGTCGGGGTCCGAGCGTTGCTGCTGAGCAAAAGAGCTGAGGCCGATGGGTCCCAGGAAGGCGTCCTCATCGTCGTCCGGCGGCGGTGCATCTACAGGAGCTCTTGAGAGGCAATCGGCGTTAGAGTGCTTGCGTCCGGACTTGTAAACGACGGTGACGTCAAACTCCTGGAGACGCACACTCCATCGAGCGAGTCGGCCAGAGGGGTCCTTCAAATTGGCAAGCCAGCAGAGCGCGTGGTGGTCGCTGACCACCTTGAACGGCCGTCTGTAGAGGTAGGGGCGCAATTTCGACGTAGCCCAGATGAAGGCAAGGCACTCCTTCTCAGTTGCCGAATAGTTAGCCTTGGCCTTGGAAAGGGAACGGCTAGCGTATGCGATGACTTTCTCCAGCCTGTAGCTTTTTTGAACGAGGACGGCGCCTAGTCCCACGCTGCTTGCGTCGGTATGAACTTCAGTATCGGCGTTTTCATCAAAATGCGCAAGGATCGGTGGGACTGTAATCGACGCTGAAGTTCCTTGAAGGCTTCTGCTTGCGGCGCTTCCCATTTAAACGGCACGTCTGCCTTCGTCAGTTGGGTCAGGGGCTCGGCGATGCGCGAAAAGTTTTTCACAAATCGTCGGTAGTATGCACACAGTCCGAGAAATCTGCGCACTGCTTTCTTATCGGCCGGCGGTGGAAACTGTTCAAGAGCAGCTGTTTTCTGCGGGTCTGGGCGTACTCCTTCCTTGCTAACTATGTGGCCTAGAAACAGCAGCTCTTCGTAAGGAAAGTGGCATTTCTCTGCTTTCAAGGTTAGGCCAGACGACTTGATTGCGTCTAGTACTGTTCGAAGCTTTTTGAGGTGCTCTTCAATTTTCGAGGCGAAGACAACGAAGTCATCTAAATATACCAGACAAATTTGCCACTTCAGGCCTGCCAGCACTGTATCCATTACTCGCTGAAACGTCGCTGGTGCGGAACAGGGACCAAATGGCATCACCTTGAACTCAAACAGCCCATCCGGAGTGATGAATGCTGTCTTCTCGCGATCTCTTTCGTCGACCTCAATTTGCCAATACCCGCTCTTGAGGTCCATCGATGAGAAATATTTGGCGTTGCAGAGGCGGTCCAGTGTGTCGTCGATGCGGGGGATGGGGTGGACGTCCTTCTTTGTTATGTTGTTCAAGCGTCGGTAATCCACGCAGAATCGAAGTGAGCCGTCTTTCTCACTAGAACAACCGGTGCCGCCCATGGGCTGTTTGAAGGCTGGATGACATCGTCGCGAAGCATTTCTTCGACTTGGTCCCGGATGGCTCGTCGTTCTCGCGGTGACACACGGTAGGGGCTTTGACGGAGAGGTCGGACGTGTTGATCCGTTATAATGCGATGCTTGGCAATTGGCGTCTGTCGCACCTTCGGCGATGTCGAAAAACACTCACTGTAGCTTTGAAGCAGATTGCGGATCTGGTGTTGTCTGTTCCGGTGCAGGGCTGGGTTTATGTCGAAAGTGGGCAAGTTCTCTTGGTCAGGCGAATCTTCTGCGGAGGGGTCGGAGAGGGCGAAGGAGTCTCGTACGTCGGATATTTCGTCGAAGAAAGCAATCGTCGTTCCTCTGTTAATGTGCCGGTATTCTTCACTGAAGTTAGTCAGCAGTACTCCGGCCTGACCATTGCGCAAACGTGCGATGCCTCTTGCGATGCTGATTCCTCGGTATAGGAGCAACTGCATGTTGCCCTCGATGATGGCTTCAGCGTTAATGGCTTTCGTGGCGCCTGCGGTCAGGATAACGCTTGATCGGGGTGGGACGCTCACTTCTTCCTCCAGGACACTCAAGGCAACGTGATTTTCCCGAGTTTTCATCGAAGCGATGGCTTCGTCCGTCGAAAGCGTGATAAGCTTGGATCGCAGGTCGATGATCGCCTGATGCCCATTAAGGAAATCCATACCCAAGATCACTTCGCGGGAGCATTGCGGTAGCACAACAAAGGTCGCAGGACAGGTATGTCCTTTGACAGTCACTCGCGCTATGCATCGTCCTGATGGCGTAATGAGGTGGCCCCCTGCGGTGCGAATTTGTGGGCCGTCCCAAGCCGTTGTGACTTTTCTCAGCTGCGCAGCGAATGTTCCATTCACCACCGAGTAATCGGCTCCTGTGTCGACTGGAGCGGTAACTTTCCGGCCGTCGATAGTCACTTCTAAGTCAGAGGTCCTGGCTCTTGCATTACATGTCGCTCTCGGCGTCGGGTCACGGCTTCGTCGCGTATGCGAGTCGCGGGTGGGGCGTGTGGTCGAAGCTCTTCTGGGTGGCGGCGTCGTTTTCGAGGCAGTTTGCGTCGTGGTCGGGGCTCTCATTGTGTGCGGCGTCGGTGCAGCGAGTGCCGCTTCTTCATGCGGCGTCGCGGGTGCAGCGTCTTCATGGGGCGTGGTCGGTGGAGGATCTTCGGCGTTTCGCTCGTGAGCAACCTCACCTCTAGAGGTTGCTGCCTTTAGCTTCCCCTACGGGGGCTCGGAGACCTTCCTCGTACCGCGGCTGCGTAGCTGCGGCGAGGCGACGCAAAACGCGAGGTTGACAGCGATGGTGAGCGCGAAAAGTGGTTCGGCGTGTACTCTTCTCGACGCAGGTACTCGTCGATTTCCTGCGGACGTTGCCCGAAGCGTGGTCGTGGGGCGTTAACGGCAAATCCTCGAAGACCGATACGTCGGTACGGGCAGTGACGAAGAATGTGGCCGGCCTGACCGCAATGGAAGCACAACGGCCGGTTATCGGAAGTCCTCCACGCGTCGCATTTCCTGGGGCTTGAGCGTCGGTCATAGGCTGGGCGGGCGGGGGCTGGGAGGCGGCGTTGTGGAACAAGTGGCTCATCTCGGGGAGGACGTGGGGGTTGTCGTTGGGGCTGAGCAGTCCTTACTGCAGCGGCGTAGGTCATTGCCTGGGGTTCTGTGACCGTCGGGGTGCCAAGTGCCTGTTGCACTTCTTCCCGTACCACATCCATCAGAGTCGCTGCTTGTGGCTATGGGGAGGATGGCAGTAATCGGCGTAGCTCCTCTCGGACGATTTCGCAGATAACTTCCCGCAAGCTGTCGCTGGTGGGGGCCGGCGTGTCCGAACGGATTTCACAGGCAGAGGAAGGGCGATTGTACTGCCGAGCTCGGACGTCGAGGGTCTTCTCAATCGTGCAGGCTTCTTGCAGGAATTCCTCTACTGTTATTGGCGGCTGGCGGACGAGGCTGCCAAAGAGTTGTTCTTTTACGCCGCGCATTAATAACTGAACTTTCTTCTCTTCGGTCATCTCGGGGTCGGCGCGGCGAAATAGGCGCTTCATCTCCTCGACGTAACCGCGGACGGGCTCATTCGGAAGCTGGATCCTGGACTCGAGGAGTCGTTCGGCTTTTTCTTTCCTCACATCACTGGTGAATGCCTTCAATAGTTCTCTCTTGAATAGCTCCCATGTCGTAAGGGACGACTCGTAGTTTTCGTACCACGTGCGTGCGGAGCCATCCAATGAGAAGAACATGTGTCCAATTTTTGCCGCATTATTCCACTTGTTGAATGACGCCACGCGCTCAAATTGATCCAACCATTCTTCAGGGTCTTCGCCTAGGGATCCATTGAAAGTTGGCGGCACCCGCGGCTGCTGTAGTATGATCGGTGTCGACATCTTCGGCGAGGTTGCGGTGCTCGTAGCAGCATCTTTTCGCTGTCTGGTGCGGTCCGGCAGCTTCCCGAACTCAGGCTCCTCTCCCTGGAGACGTCGGCTGGCTCGCTGAGCTGCTGGCTCGTCCTCGGGTGCGAATCGCTGAGGGCTGGTTTCACGACTTGAAAGGGCGTCCGGAACGTTGAAGGCTATATACCCCGCACCTCCACCAGATGTCACGTAGTGGTGACGGCAGTCGAAGCAGCGATGAAGACGGACGAAAGGGTCTTCTAAAAGAAAACTGTTTATTTGGCTGACTTGCACCCAAAATGGACTGAATCACTCGGCGGCGGCGAAGCGACAAGCGTGCTCGGCGGTCGTCGAACAGAATGCCCGCCGCTGTCGGCCGTGCTCAATTTAAAGCTGATAGCGAACTTTCGAGATAAAGCGTGCAAAGTTACTAGATCATTCCGGAACAACGTAGAATCAGCTCTGCCTGGCTGCGATCAACCGAGATCAATCTAGTCGCGTATTGCGTCGCAAACAAAGCGATAAAGTGGTGTGGCGGCAGATTTGAAGAATGAATAAACACTGCAAATTTTCGTGACAATATATATATATATATATATATATATATATATATATATATATATATATATATATATATATATATATATATATATATATATATATATATATATATATATATATATACCGGCAGCATGCGGGTTTTTTTCCTACCTTCTAATTGTTTACCTTTCATATAAACCAATGTTACCCTACAGCTTTCCCTTTGATTAAAACCACAAATTTAAAAAAAAACATTCAACTCTGCTTTCCTCGGTTACAGTGACTGTTAGCTTACTTGACATGTATATCGCAACGAACACCTCCATTCCCTATCCTTGTGCGCTAATAGTTTAACGAGATCCCCGGTTCTGGCAGTCTTTGAGGCCATAGGGAGCATAACAGGGTTCTCCCACGGCTGCCTCCCTCACCGTTGCATCGTTCCACGTGGCACTTCGGTGCAACACGACATTCCAAAGCCTGCCGCTATGGTCGAGGATGGCGCTGGTGAACAGTCTTAGAGTTATGTGACATTGAACACAAATACTCTCGAAAGTATAAGATTTGCCAGCCGCCGCTGTAGCTCAATCGGTCGAGCACCACATGCGACATACGGCGGTCACGGATCCCACCTGTAGCATGTGGCTCTTTCTTATTCAACTTTATAAGCAATTATCTTTCAGCCATAAAATAATTACACTTTTCATTTTTTATTGACTGACACAATATGGTTTAAAAAAAAAGAACATTCCCTCATGCTTTCATCGCTCTCAGTGGCTGGTAGCGTTCTTTGATATACTCTATTTATAGTTCCTGGTCGCTAAACCTACGTAGTATGACGTTTCATTTTTGTTTATTGATGTGTACACAATACACGCGCAGACCCACATGCAACATATGTGGGTGCGTGCGTGTGTTCTGTCTATACATAAATAGAACTGAAAAATAATACCGCGCAGATTCGCCTATCTAGAGTTGTTCTAGGAAGCGCGAAAAGGCCTCTTAATATGCGAGATAACAAAAATGAGAATAGAGTGGCGTTTTAGAAACAAACTTCGCGCTTCAATGCGCATTTCGCATCTGGAAAACATTTTACTCAGACTTGTCATACCTAGATTTACAACTCTTCTCCTAAATTCCGGGCGGCAGCGTATTAGTATCGTGATATTCGTTTACTGTTCTTCCCTTTGCAGTGACACCTGATAAGGCAACGTTTCCCGCATCGCGGCGCCATCTTGACAAGAAGAAGTGCGAGGGGGTACAGAAAAAGGAAAGAAACAATAGGTGCTGCGCGCCACACTGCGAATACTCTCGCCACTAGTGACGTAAATGGGAAGCGACGAAAGACACTGCAGCTGCAGCGAGTCCCGCTGATTCTCTCCCTCTACCGTTTCCATATTTACGTTCGTCACGCCGGATGTCCTTTTCTATGGCTGGACGAGGGACCGTGCGTGACGTGTACCTACCATACACCCCAACCCCACACCTAGCTCAGAATTGCCTAACATTCCGACTTCCATCAGTATTCTACATAATTCCCCCAGCTGATTCCCCCAAGAGTCAAGACATCATAAACAGCAGGGGACCACCAGGTCGGTCTCCTTTGCACCTAAGGCGGATCCACCGGCACAGGAGACGCCACGCACCCGAGAACGCGGACCGTCTTCTGAGATGCAAGAAGACTCAAGACACATCGTAAAGGTGGGCTATGCTCGGTTGCCTCCATCCCTCCCCGGAAACGCTATATCTAAGAAGTTTAACGACCTGAAAGCAGAAATTATTCAGCTAAAAAAACAGAACGAGGCGTTGCGAGCTGAACTTAAATTGGTCAGGCTGCAGTCACAAACAACTCCCGACAAAACACCCGAAGCCCGGCCAAACTCACAGTCAGTTTATGAGCGCGTCATTGCAGAGCTGAGGGCTGACAGAGTGCAGCAGGATAAAAAGTTCCTACAAGTTATTCAGATGGTCAAAAACGAGCTCGCAAACGAGTCCGCCAACACTAGGAAATACATAAATTCCGCCATTGCCACAGTCCGAGACGAATTCAAATCTAAACTCAACGAGTGCAACTTCCGAAATAGGAAATCCAAATATGCCGACAGGCACCCCCTTCCAGAAGAGGACGAATAAGGACCATGGCACATAGGGGACAGGAAACAATAATTTGGCAATGGAATTGTCAGGGATTTAAAAAAATAGCATGCCTTCAATTTTTCATTGACACGTCGGAGACGCCACCTGCTGTAATAGTACTTCAAGAAGCAAATACGGTCATCAGCATGAAGGGGTACAAAACTTTCCAAGACGAGCATAGCCTAGGAATACTTGTTCACAAGGAGTTTACCGCAACGCTGCAAGAACTGCTAGCCGAAAATATCGAACATGCTTACATTGAAATTCTTCCCAAACACAGGGGAAAACGCAGTTTGCACATACTGAACGTGTACAGTCGCCCCAGGGACTCATGTCGTCAGATAGCCACGCTATCTAATAATTTTATCAAGAGGGCAGGTGAGGACCCCCTCGTCATAGCCGGTGATTTCAATGCGCCCCATCAAGCATGGGGATATCACGTTAACAGCCCGAAAGGTAGGAGGATCCTTGAGATCGCTAACAGAGAAGGGCTCACAATCTTAACGGATCCCCTGCAACCCACCAGAGCGGGAAATAGCGCCAGCAGAGACACCTGTCCAGATCTCACGCTTGTGAAAAACTGCCTGCAGGCCACCTGGTCTAACACTGGCGAGTCCCTGGGCAGTGATCACTTCATCGTCTCCTGCACTGTTCAGGGAGTTAAATGTCGGAAACCATTTGTCAAGGCTAAGATTGTGAACTGGGACAAGTGGAGAGAGGAAATCGCACGTCTCCCGGACGAAGATATCACAGATATTGAGGCATGGACAGCGCTGCAGATGAAAACCGTCGCCAGGCACTCTACGATAGCGAACACCACGGAGGAAACTCCGGCAGTTGACCCGCACCTGTTACATCTGTGGGAAGCCAGGAGATCTCTGACAAGGAGGTGTAAAAGGCAAAAGTTAAATCGCAAGCTGAAGACCAAGATTGCAGAACTCACCCAAGAAGCGGATGACTACGCACATAACCTCGCTAACCAAAACTGGCTCAAGCTGTGTGATGAGCGAAACGGTAGAATGGGCACGGTTAAAGCATGGGGACTCCTCAGATCCCTTATCGAGCCGAACTCAAACCGGAAAGAGCGAACAGACACTCTCTGCAACGCCTTGCACAACTATAAAGGGGACAACGAAGCCATCATTGCAGAACTTGCACGGAAATTTCTCGATCAGGGATCCTCGGACCCTCTCCCTGCATACACCGGTGCGCCCAATGAAGAGATGGACCAAGACGTAGCGGTTGAGGAACTGAGGGCGGAGCTTGACGTCATGCGTAAGAACACGGCTCCTGGACCGGACCAGATAAACACGAAGACGCTCTTTAATATGGATGACATCTCCTTAAGAAAATTAGTGAAATACTTCAACACGCAGTGCTGGAACAAGAGCCAGATTTCCGACTCCTGGAAATTGGCTTTAGTGCGATTTATTCCCAAGCCCAAAAAGCCATGCGATATGGATCATTTACGACCGATCTCCCTGACGTCGTGTCTGGGTAAACTGTTCAAGAGGGTCTTGAACGCCCGACTGAAACGACTCCTGAGGAAGACTGATATCCTCCCTGACACGCTGTAAGGGGTTTAGAGAAAAGCTGTCTACAAAGGATATTCTCCTCCGTATCAGAGAGGATATTCTGGACAACCCCGGCAGATTTCAGGTCAAGGCCATCCTTGCGTTCGATTTAAAAGGGGCATTTGACAATGTCAACCACCAGGGAATACTGGATGAGCTTAACAGCATCAACTGTGGTGACCGCACATATAATTACGTGAGGGACTTTCTCTCCAATAGAAAAGCGTCAATAAGTATTGGTGATCGGACCTCCTCTCCGTTTAATTTAGGTTCCAAGGGCACCCCGCAGGGAGCGGTCTTGTCTCCGCTTCTCTTCAACCTGGCCATGCGTGGGCTACCAGAGAAGCTAGACCGCATCCAAGGCATTGAGCACGCTATATACGCCGACGACATTACGATCTGGTGTTGCAGCGGTAATGAAGGGGAAATTCAAGACCGGCTTCAGGAAGCAGCGAATGTCGTGTGCCAGCATGCGGCGATGCATGGGTTAACGTGCTCTCCCGAGAAATAAGAGTTACTCCTGATCAACCGTGGCAAGAAGCAGAATACGGGGCTTTTGCCGTCCACTCCCTCTGTCGCCATTACGGTCCAGGGTATGAGCATTCCGATCAAGAAAGAGATCAAGATTCTGGGAGCCATCATACCTAGCGGCAACACTACAATCCGACAGCTCCAAGCCTATTTTGAACAAGTCTCTAGAATGCTACGCCGGGTAATCAAGAAAAGAAATGGGCTAAGAGAGAAGGAGGCCCTAAGATTAGTTCAGGCTTTCATTCTCTCTAAACTGACATACGCCACCCCGTACTTACGGCTTAGCAAAAAGGAGAAAGACCAACTAGATGTTATTATCCGAAAGGCAGTTAAAACGGCGCTGGGACTCCCTTTATGCGCATCCACTAAGCGCTTACTACAGCTGGGGATCCATAACACCATCGACGAACTAATAGAGGCCCACCGTGTAAATCAAAATGTCAGGCTCTCAACATCTACGCCTGGCAGGAAAATATTACACAAGCTGAGAATCAGTCCACCCCGGGAAGTCGCTGACACGATCGACATGCCCATGCAGATGAGATCACACATCACGACTCACCCCATACCAAGACGCATGGATGAGGAATACAACAGAGGACGGAGACAAGCCAGAGCTAGACACCTCTCTAAGCGCTGGGATGAAAACAAGGACACGATCTACGTCGATGCGGCTGGACCCGTTAACGGAGTCGCCGCAATTGCAGCAGTTTCACCCCGGGGGAATATCATTGCAAGCAGCCTTATCCAAGCGGTGGATACCACATCGGCTGAATAAGCAGCTATCGCACTAGCGATATCAAAGAACAGCGAGGCAACGGTTATGTCCGACTCACAAGCAGCGGTACGCAATTACCTCAGAGGCCACGTTGGCGCTCCGTGTTGGGAAATTTTGGAAAGGTCTAATCTTTCCAACATCCAGATCATCTGGACGCCAGGGCACCTCTCAACGACGGGCAATGAGGCGGCCAACACAGCTGCTCGAGCTCACCTCCTCCGAGCATCTGGCACGCAGCCTCTCTCTGACGCAGTTGACAACCCCTCACCCTTAAGCTAAGCAGAAATTACGGAGTACTATAAGATGACAAGAAGGAAATATCATCTTCCTCACAAAACCCTAAGTAAATATGAAGAGCACATAATCAGAAAACTACAAACTAATACTCTGCCCAATCCTTACCTAATGGGTAAATGGTACCCAGACACCTACGATTCGTCCCGCCCCTTCTGTGGAGCAGTTGGCACACTCTTTCACGCGGTTTGGGAATGTCAAGAAAGCCCAGACTTGGACAGCAATCCCGATCCGACTTATGAGCGCTGGGAGGCAACCCTTCATAGCCACAGCCCCCTCGACCAGAAATCGCTGGTTGAGAGGGGCCGCATTATGATGGCGACCAATGGGTTTTCGTACTGAACCACCCAGCTTTTATGCTCTGAATAAATGTTTTTCCTCCTCTTCCTCCGCGGTGACTCAGTGGTTAGGGCGCTCGGCTACTGATCCGGAGTTCCCGGGTTTGAACCCGACCGCGGCGGCTGCGTTTCGATGGAGGCAAAACGCTAAGGCGCCCGTGTGCTGGCCGATGTCAGTGCACGTAAAGATCCCCAGGTGGTCCAAATTATTCCGGAGCATTCCACTACGCCACCTCTCTCTTCCTTTCTTCTTTCACTCCCTCCTTTATTCCTTTCCTTACAGCGCGGTTCAGGTGTCCAACGATATATGAGACAGATACTGCGCCATTTCCTTTCCCCCAAAAAAAACAATTATTATTATTATCCCCCAGCTGACATTGCTATTCGCGTTCCCATAGATGTAAACATGCGGTTAGTTTTCACCGCAGAGGTGGCCACATTTGCATTGAGATGAAATTCAAAAAAGTTCTTGCCAGAACATTTCGGTGCCCGTTAAAGAACCTCTCGTAGTAGATCTCAATCCATCATTTGCACTTTTCGTCGTTGCCCTTGCATCGCAGCTCCTGCACCAAAAAAGAAGTGAACAGTTACCATTTATTTTAAGCTTTTGACTGCTTAACATTTATTCGCATGAGTGCTAAAAGTCCAAAATTTTGTCCAATATGATTGTTTGCTAATCGCATCATTTAATATCTCTCTCAGAAATTGTCATATAATTACCATCTACCGACTATTTTTACACTTAGCTGCAGGAGCGCTGAAACATAAGTGAAATTTTGCTTCAAAAACTCGCAAGTGGTAGCAAAATGTTCCCCGTAAAGCGTCTTTGCACGAGAAAGAAACTGCGCGTTGTACACGAGATAATGGCAAAGTTTCAGAAGTTGCGGAGGACGACGCAGAGATAAGAATCAAGCTGTTTTATGCCCACAAAAAAATGTGCATAAGACTCAAAAGTGTCCAAGAGCTTTCTGGTCGGACGGAACGGGGATATCGAAACTTCATCGGGTTTTCTGCTAAGAGACCTTCCCATGAGAGACAAAATCACCATGATAACAGGCGTAACAACGGAACTTTGGAGAAGTGAAAGCTTTAGTGGAGTCTTTATGACATTTGCTAATTCTTGCTGACGTCAGTAACTTGACCACAACAAGGGCACGGAGGCTCGTGCACTGAACTGACCGAAATCATCGGTCATTTGAAGCTAGAGAGAGGTCGGTCATATAAGTGGAAGACACGCACACATAAAATGTGATATTTGCCAATCGTCTTATACGAGCACAAAATGTGCGTACGAACATGCCTTGCAAATGGGCGTTAACATTAACGGCGACATTACCGAAATGTAGAGGTGCCCTACGGCACTGAACACGTAGGCTGAAGCCCACAGACGCTCTCCTCCCAAATAGCACGACAGCGCGGTCAGCGATCGGTAAACTCGAGGACCTGTGAAAGTTAGCGGTTGGAGCTCAGAGCATGCAGTGACATTTCTTCTAAGCTTATGCAATATTCCGAGAATGTTAAAGAAAACTTCTTCGTTTTTGCTGTTTTCAGCTTATAGGCATAAAAGAGAATGGCACAGAGCATACGGGCTCGGAGCACCGCCCTGTAGGGCTTGTATTTTCAATTAAGTAAACAAAAAGTTATTTTCTATTTCAAGGTATCTATTATGAATTTAAATGAATAGAATTGGAGAATAAAAGAAGCATCTTGGAAAGTTTGCACACATCTATAGCAGCGTTCAACTGTTTTGTATGTGTACAATGTGCTCCGTGAACAGCAAAAAGCGACTGAAATCCTCCCACATTTGGCCGCTTTGAAAATAATAAAAATATATTGGCAGGACGGTTACCACTGTTTATTGCGGGATTCAGCGATAGCTGTGAAGGCATTTATATTTTACGATCGGTTGAGGTAAAGAATATGAGAGCCATTTCAATCTGTGTAGTTCTACAGAGCTCTTTTTAGTTTCCACACACACTCGTTAATAGACTACCTATCCTCTCCGGATATCGGTGCGCAACGCCGCCATAACCCTCTGCTCGGGCGGCGCCTTTCGCAGCAGCCCCCGAACATGGACCGTGCTACATTCCTCCGCTCTCGCTATGCTCTCCCTCCTTCTTTCATTGTAACCGCCCCTCCGGATGGTTCCCCGTGGTAACTACTCTCCGGTTACGCATTCCTACGCTCTCGCTGTACCCTCCCCCTTCCTACGTAACATCCCTCCGAGTGTTTCCAGTGGAAAGCACCCACCGAACAGCGCCTTCCTACATTAGAGAGAGTCAAGACCTTTCGGCCGTCATCTAGGCGGGTAGCCCTCTGGCTACCCTCTTTCTGTTGGTCATTAAAGGTTTCCCTATCCTATCCTACACTATCGCCGCACCCTCCTCCTTTCACGGTAATCCTCCTCCTCCTACCAGGGTAACTATCCTCCGGGTGCTCCTCGTGGCAGCTAAAGTTATAGAGGTACCTTAGTGGCAACCACCCTGCGGTTACGCCTTCCTACGCCCTCTCAGCACCCTCCTTCTTCCACGTTAGCCCTCATCCTCCTTACAGAGTAACCACCTTACGGGTGGTTCCCATGGCAACGCGCACCCGCCGGTTACCCCGACGATGTACTACGGCATGTTGCTACTACGACAGGAGCGTAAATTGCTGGGCTAGTTGGTTCATAATGTTGTCAGGGTGGAACCAGCGGAACACAGACGCAGGACAAGAAAAGGAGGTACACACACCACACCGCTGTGTACCTCCTTTTCTTGTCCTGCGTCTGTGTTCCGCTGGTTCCACCCTGACAAGCTACTACGACATACTACTACTACTAGTATAATACCACTACTACTACGACATACTACTACTACTACGCTTAATAGCTGTCACTTGAAAACGATCTGCGATGGAGCGAAGATGAAATTAAATCATTTACTGTAAACCGGTAGTATCTAATTTTTTTTTCCATTCTGCTTCTAGAAATAATTTTCACATAGGCTTTAATGATCTTTGTGGCAACTGAATTCAAACAAAAAAAAAAGAAAAATCTGCTTCACGATCTTTGCAGGCCGACATAAGAATTGCTTAATGCCACAGAACGGCAGTGCTGTCTTGAAAAGTCGCTCTCTCTCCCGTGTCCAGAGGGCGCGGAACGCATTAACAAAATCAGCTTCGGCCTCGCCATCTGGACTGCTGCCCTGATTTACGATGCAAGTCAAAAATAAAATGTCTCCTATAAATCAAAGCAATTGGTAAGTAAAACACCATAACTGGTGGCGAAAAATAAAACATATTTGTGCTGGCGACTTCAAAGTTACGCTAGTTAAAAATGTTTCTTCTTTCTTATGCAACCTTTCTTGTGTGCTAGGTATCAGGATATAAGTTTATTACCGACTGTACGTGTGTTATCAATTCTTTGTAACACAGTTCTCTACATAATTAAATATATTACTTGAAGCTGCTTTCTTTGAACAAGCTATACCAGTAGTGAGGGCATCTATAGTAGGTATCTCTCTCTCCCCCTTCCCCAGAAACCTAAAGGACATTCTCGCTTGAATAACTTGGTCGCCTTATCAGGACCCCTTGTGCATTGAACATCTAACTGGCAGTATGCACAGGCACCCTCTCGGCTTTCTTCACCTTTTTACTCTCTCCATTTAAAGTCCCCAGCACGTGTGCAAAGGAGGTTGCCTGGCATGCAAATACTGATGACCACGTCAAAAAGAACAAAAAAAGAACACTTCTCTCTGGTACTGCAGATGATCGGGCTAGCTACTGTTATTGTGCTTTTGCTTTTCTTGAATTTGCTTTGAATGCTGTTGCCACACATGAGTGTGTGACGATTGTGTTTCTCTTTTTGCAGGTTCCCAACCGGCGCCTTATGATGTGCACTGCTTCTTGACACGGACTTGAGCACTTCGTGGTGCATCACGTTTGCAGTCGTTCATCTTCAGCATGCATGCAGAGTTCAGGACATGACGCCCTCCCTCGACTGTATTCATGGCCCTCCCGAGGACATGACTGACGCGCCGCTAACCACATTACCATAATTTATGCAGCTGTTACTGCGTGCCCCGCCGCGGTGGCTCAGTGGTTAGGGCGCTCGACTACTGATCCGTAGTTCCCGGGTTCGAACCCGACCGCGGCGGCTGCGTTTTTATGGAGGAAAAACGCTAAAGCGCCCGTGTGCTGTGCGATGTCAGTGCACGTTAAAGATCCCCAGGTGGTCGAAATTAATCCGGAGCCCTCCACTACGGCACCTCTTCTTCCTTTCTTCTTTCACTCCCTCCTTTATCCCTTCCCTTACGGCGCGGTTCAGGTGTCCAACGATATATGAGACAGATACTGCGCCATTTCCTTTCCACCAAAAACCAATTATTATTATTATTATTATTATTATTACTGCGCAGGCGCGCAGTCTGCGGCGTCATGCAGTGCTGTCGCCATGCAGTGTCATGAACGGCGTTTGAAAGTGTTTGGCGCCATCTTGCAAGCACGCTCTTTACATGATAACGACAAAGTTATCGCGAAGCATCGGCTATGACAAGGCCGAATGAGAAATTCAATAAAATCTGGTTATTTGAAAAAATGTGACAATTCGGGCCTCTCACCTGAACCTGTCAAACATATGTACTAACCTATGGCGTGAAATTTTCATTAATTCGGAAGAACTTGGGGCACTGGAGATGTGGTGATGATGATGACGTCGATTGAGCAACTCGGAAGTCTCCTCATCATAGCACCAGTGGCGCTGGTGTCCGACCGAAATATGAAATTGGCGACCGCTGTGACCATCAGTCGAGAAGTAACAAAAGGACGCGTTTTTGTTTCATATTGCGCTCAGTTATTTTGTTCCTTGTTTTCGTTGCGTGTTCGTTGTGTCACGTGCTGTCAGCTTTCTTCGTGTTATCGCAGTTCCTTTAATAGTTTATAGTTTATGGGGGTTTAACGTCCCAAAGCTACTCAGGCTATGAGGCACACCGTAGTGAAGGGCTTCTGAAATATCGACCACCTGGGGCCTCTTTAACGTGCCCTGACAACGCATAATACATGGGCCTGTAGAATATCCCCTCCATCGAAATTCGACCGCCGCGGCCTGGATTGAACCCCCGTCTTTCGGGTCAGCCAGGGACACCGGAAGAGGGAGGGGGGAGGGGCAAGGAAGGCGGTCGCCCCCCCCCCCAACATTTTTCCAGAGGAAGCTAGCCCCCCCCCCCCTCCCCCCCTAGTTTTCAACTGCTTGCACTTGGGTCAGATTTCTGACAATTGAAGCACTTCAGTTCTATGACTATTTTAATGCGAAGCACAGTGGGGCTGAGCTACTTGGCTTCGTAAGAACGAAAAGGGTAAACTGCGCGAAAGGGTTAAGACAAAGAGAAAGAAACACATACGACACTTACTAACGCAGTGTCGTGTGTGTTCCTTTCTCTTCGCCTTAACCCTTTCGCGCAGTTTACCCTTTTCATTCAGTATGAACCAACTGGCCCGGCAAATCTTATGACTTCGTAGCCAGTTGTAAAACATTTCGTATGTGAGTGACCTAAACCAGTCATGTCCCAACAGAAGCGACTGTCCGACCCGTGTACATGGTCATGATTAGCAGAATTTAAACAAACAATGCACAAACTTTTTTAATGGAATTGATCATTCCTCGTGCGTAAAGCTTCCCAGCTGTAAAGTTTCCCATTTCAATTCGTTTTATATTGCCATGAACCTTTGCGCCGTTTGTTCGTTCGCACTCAAAACCGCCGGCGCGCGACTTTATTGCCGCGAATCCTTGCAGCATTTGTTGCTTTTTCAAATCTGCCGCCACGCCACTTAATCGCTTTGTTTGCGATGCAAGACGCGACTAGATTTATCTCGATTGATCGCATCCAGGCAGAGCCGATTCTACGTTGTTCCGGAATGTTCTAGTAACTTTTCACGCTTTATCTCGAAAGTTCGCTATCAGCTTTAAATTGAGCACGGCCGACAGTGGCGGGCATTCTGTTCGACGACCGCCGAGCACGCTTGTTGCTACACCGCCGGCAAGTGATTCAGTCCATTGTGGGCGCAAGTCAGCCTAAATGAAGAGTTTTGCTTAGACACCGTTTTCGCAGCCTTTCTGCTCTCCGGACTGCAGTCACCACTTCGTGACGGTATCATTTTGTTTTGTAATGCGAGAAGCGACCAGACTTATCTCCATTGATCCTGGCCACGTGCAATTGCTTCCACATTTTTCCAGATTGTAGCAGTCACTTTTGGTTCTTTATCTCGAAGGGAACGTTCCTTGCCAGCTTTAAATTGAGCGCGGCCAAGAACAGCAGGCATTAAGTCCGATGACCTCCGAGCACACTTGAGGCGATCGCCGCCGCCGAGTCATTCAGTTCTTCGTGGGCGCGAGTCAGCCCCTTAGACAGTTTCTTTTAGAAGCCTTTTCGTTGTCTTCCTGACTGCTGGAGTGTCATCACCACAACGTGACAGCTTGCACCAACCTTTGAACATTGAAAAATAAAGAACAATAAAGTATAAAATTTATTATTTAAATGAGCATTAACCAAATAAATAACAAAATGAGCTCGAAGTTTTGCCCCTCCCCTCGCCCAATCAAAAAAAAAAAGTTCTGGAGTGCCTGCGCTTTTCCGTTGTCGTGTGGTAAATTCTGCACAAGCCGAACCGTGTGGTGCTTGAATAGGTTAAAAGAAACCATTCAAAACACTGTAAGGTTCGCAAGCCAGTTGATCGCAGTCGGATTTTCAATTAATGGAATGTAATACACAGACACTTGCTCAAAATTGAAAAAAATATTGTGCGAGCATTCTCTCTATAGTTGTCAAAGAAAGAGATGTGGTCCCTGGCAAATGTAGGAAGAACGTGAAAAACAGCGGTGGAACCGAAGCCCGCGGGATAATGAACTAGCAAATACTACCAGCAAACATCTAAGCCAAGGTGTCCTTTTTGCTGTCGTCTGGAGACCACCCTCAGTATATGCCAGTCGGTAGTACGCACTCAATTTAATTAAGCCCATTAACAGAGCCAGAAATTCTATCTAATTTCACAGTTAAAGAATAGCAGCAGCTGTGATACCGTTAATACTCAGATGTGTCAGAGATTTGGTTGCTGTTAAAATTACGATATCGCTTATCTATGAGTTTAATATTTGTATCTCTGCCGGTAACTTCTCACAAAAGCTACAAAGAGCAGAAGTGTGTCAGCTCCACGAGAAATGTAACAAGAAAATAAAATTAGGGCTGATCAATTTGACTGATGCGGAGAAAGCGCGATAGCCTTATGGCGGTTGATGAGCCGAAAATTGCGAAGAAACCGACGCAGACACGAAATTAAATTGAAACAGAAGCTGCATAAAATTTGAAATTTAATGCCATCGGATTGCATTCTTAACCTTACTTTAGCGTCCCCATAGTTTTTGACTGTGTGTATACTATTCTTCTATGTAGTAGTAGTAAGTAGTTTTACTAAGATAATAATAAAAATGAAGGAAAAGATTTTTTGATAACCCCGGCATCTGCCATCGATACTGAAGCACCTGAGCTGGGGCAGCGAAAATAAAGGATAGCAGGCAGAATGGAGAAATGAAATGAAAGAGGTGAGGCGACAGGAAGAGAGGATAGGGGGAGAGGTGATAACACCTCTCTTTCCCTGGCAATCAAGGGGGATGGGAACCCTTTCAACTACTTACAGCAGTAGCTTTTTTTTTTTCTAATTGCCCCATGTTCCGGTAAGCATGAAAAAAAAGATTTGATTTGTTCTGGAGAATGGGACAGCGCTATCTGTGTTTAAGCTACTTTAGTGTAAGCAGACTATCAGCGCCATCTTGCATTAAGCGAACTAAACTGGATGGGACGACGCGTGTTCCGGAGCTAAAATGGCCTAGAAACAGCTTTTGCAGTAAGATGCGATTTAAGTATAGGTGCAGAGACACAAGGAGTGGGCGCAGTCTAAAAAAAAAACCTGAAATGTGCGCCCATGTGTTTCGGTATAGGTCGGGGGCAAGTTACTGCTGTCAGTTTTGTTCCCCAGCCTAAGGGCGAAATTGCTTTGTCATCCGGGCCGCTGAGCGAAATAAAGCTAATGCGCAAAAAGAGGGACTGCGACGTAAATAATTCGAGTTACACGGCCCCGACACAGCTGCGACGCCTGCCACGCCAGGAAAATTCACCTATAGTATATAGGGTACAAGTCAAGAACGAAGGGGCAAATGCCTCTCCTTATTGAGTTGTATCCTCCTTTAGGCCCCACGTCATTCCTATTTCTCCCTTTTCTACCCTCCCAGTGGGTTCTCCATGCGGGTGTACGTGCCCGCCACGGGGCCAACCGGGGCTCGATGCACACTCCCTCCGGCGTTGGGGTGTCGCGGCGAAGTTGTTACGCGCCCATCGCAACGACCAGCTGCTCTTCCTCCATTCTCTCTTCCTCCTTTCGCCTCCTGCAGCCTCCCACCGCCTACCAGGCACAGCCGAGGCGCCTGTCTTCGCTCGCCACATTGTCTGGTGATTATACGGGATGTGGGAGGAGCCACTAATACTTACGAGGTTCAGGCGTGGTCGGCACCGGACGTGTGGCCTGTCCGTTCTCAAGATCCCACGAATGCACGTCCTCCGTTCTTGAGGAACGCGCTGAAGACCTTCTGGTCGTGGACGAACCCATAACGCAGAAGGGGCGCTCTCTATAGCTACTGGTCAGGTCACGAATGACGTGTTGGCTTAGGCGGCCGGCCGCATATTCGTTTGGCTCAGAGGGAAGGGCTCCCGGAGTCCACAGCGAGGCTACCGTTGGCCTCGCTGTGGACTCCGGAACAGGAGGGGCGGAGGGGAGGGGGGGGGGGTCAAAGGGACGGTTGCCCCCTACCCCACCCGGGTGGTTGCAACCGCCCCTTGACCCCCCCACCCCGGTTGACCCCCTCCCCCCAACCTTTATCCAGAGGGGGCAGCACCCCCCCCCCTCCCAAGTATCCAACTTCTTGCACTCCGATCAGATTCCTGACAAACGCTTCAACTTTAGGACGTTATAAATGTAAACCACAGTGGGGCTGATCTGGTTGGCTTCATAGCCAGCCTTAAAACGTTTAATTTCTATCTATCTATCTATCTATCTATCTATCTATCTATCTATCTATCTATCTATCTATCTATCTATCTATCTATCTATCTATCTATCTATCTATCTATCTATCTTATCTATCTATCTATCTATCTATCTATCTATCTATCTATCTATCTATCTATCTATCTGTCTATCTATCTATCTATCTATCTATCTATCTATCTATCTATCTATCGGTAACCTAAACCATATTGTAACAACAAAAATTCTTAATTGACTGAACTCTGTACATCTTTATTATATAAAGTTGTCCATTTCAATTCAAGTTTTATATGCATTACGAATACACTTTTGAACGGAGAAGTATGAAAAATATACACAGGAAGTAAATAAAATTGTTTAAAAATTTAAATAAAACATGCAATAAATAAACAATCAACCAAAAACTCGAGGACCTGACCCCCCCCCCCCCACCCCCCACCCCCAATCGAAAAGAAGTTCCGGAGTCCCTGGGGTCAGCATCAGAGCACCATAACCGCTGAGCCACCGCGGCAGCGTACAGTTCCTTCAATCGTTTTATATTAGGTTGTGTGCGTGTGCGCAGGGTGTGCTTTTCTTTTCGTGGGGTGTGTGTGTTTGTGAGCGTGCAGTGTCCTAGGTGAAATTTATGTTGGCTTATCCAACTGCGTGCGCGCAGTGCACCACACTTGAAGTAACTGCGAAAAATGTTACTGCTACGCGAATCCCTTGCACGAAGCAATCAGCGCTCAGAGTTCCTTTTAATAAATAAAGATACGCTGATGTGGCACGCTGTTATTGTTTGTTTTTCGCTTCCTGATTATTTTACATTTGGACAATTCGGACAGCTTCTCCTGCTCCGTGTAGTTCAAAGTAACGCAGTTTTAATGTGCTAAGCGCAGGCTGTAACGCTTTCCTTCAAAATCTAGCGCTGTACAATGCGTTCCTATGTATCGCAACAGAGCAAAAAAAGGTCTGGAGTGGCAGCGTATCTTGCATAGAAGCCCATACGTTTAAAATAGGGCGGCTTTTGGTGCGAAGCCCACGCCCTCTTATAAATTAGTGAACGACTAAAGAGTGATGTCATAATAAAGAAACAAAAAACGTGACGTCATATCCACGTGGTTCCTGGCAGAAAAATAAATCTTCGAACGTCTCGAGGCTCAGCGCGACACACGAGACAAGGACGAAGAAAGAAGACTCGACGAGTTCAGATTACCGACGCTATTTTTAGGTCGTCAGCGCCTTCGTCTCGGCCTCGTGTGGCGAGCAGAATTTTCAGGTGTTTGCCTGCCAACAGCTGTATAATTATAGCTATAGTTATAACTCCTTTTTTGCAAGCTGTTCTTGAGCACCCGAGTTAGCGGGCAATTGGATGTGACAGGATTGTGTCGATCGAGTTTAGCTCACATAAGTACAGACAATAGTGCAAATTCGTTAATAACAGTCATAGTTTATTAGTTTAAAACCACAACACACGGTACTCGGAATAGTGACACAAGAGGTTGCTGAACTAACCCAACATGCGCGCAAAGAAAACGAGCTAGTTCCCTCCTGAGCATAAATGGCATAAAGTGCTATAAATACCACTGCACTTTACCAGTGAAATTAGGGCTGCCTTTTAGAACGCACGGAGGACAGACATTTTCGTCAATACAGTAAAAGCTACGCAGACCAAATCAAACATAAAATGAAGCGCTCACAAAGTGAGAAAGCTAGGCAAGGTACGGTAGAATGAACAAATATGAATAGTGATCTTGGAGTGATAGAAATTGTTCAAGCAAGCATTTCCTCCAAGAGATTACCCAGGAAGATTTAAATAAAACAGCTGAGCTCATTAAAGACTATTTTGTGCCCAACACACAAATAGAAATAACATCTCAGCATGCGATATTTCGTGGAGGGAGGAGGTCCGTGACATGTGACGTACAGCACTCTCTTCTCTGATCTATAATATAAAGAGGGCGCTACCAGATCCCCATAATATCTACAAAACTCAATGCGTACGAAGTCATTTTCCGTCACAATTTTTCGTAGCCAGAAGCGTGTAAGCAGCGCAAGCGTTCAAAGCATCATTCGCCTCGTATTCGCAGGAGGTAGCCCTAAAAATTTCTATATTATGAAAGCCGTGCGCAAGACATAAAGGGATATGAAGCAAATCTATACTTCAAATTACTACCGAATGCACGCTGATCACAGCGTTTTTTCACCACGAACAAAAATAGTTCTCATGCATTATTTCCCTCAGTACAGTCAACGCCAAGCTCAATCCTGCAGTCCTACTGCAGTAAAAGGAAATTAGCAGTCCTGATTCAAACTAGCAGGCTCTCGTGCAAACTATCAAGCGATCATCCGAAAGTAACATCTGACGCCTCCTACACAGGCATTCTAAGACAATGTTCTTATTTTTATAGGCACCCGTGGCAACGCCGTACCAAAGTGACTGTAACACCCTATCGCTGCAGTGTGAGGCCTGTGGAGCAGTTCGCACTTTACACGTTCCAACGGAGCATCAGTTGTTCGCGTGCTATGCGCTCTTCGTCCCGAACCACATTGTCTTTCTGAAGGCAGCAGCGCCAAAGCCTAGGACTGGAACTGTGGCCGGCATGGCAAAAAAATAATAATAAACAAGATAGAATGTAGCAGGATGGCGAAAAGCAATCAAGCATCTAAAACTGACGCCGAATGAAAGGCGAGAACCGCACGCAACGGAGTTACGAGACAACGAGGCCTACACAGGCCAGCCAAGGCTGGCAGCCAGCGGCAAAACCAACTGGCCTTGGTCAAGCTAGGTGGCATAAGAGCCGCTGGCCTGCGCTGCGAGAGAATGCGGAACTAAATATTTTTTTTTATAAAGCAGGCGCTGTATTTTCCGACCAAATCTACACAGCTATAAGCATTTTTAAAATCATTCACTAGAATACTGTTTAAATGATTCAAAATAACAAATATGCAACCAAATGTTTTGTATTTTTTGTCGGCAATAATTTCCAACGCATGCTGTTCTGTGACGTCCACTGATACGGTCGTTTTTTGCTGTTCGCCTACATCGAAATGCTGCTGCCGTAGCCGGAACCAGTACCACGTCTTGTAACTCATGTTGACAACCAAAAATTAGAGCCTACTTTCGCATCAACTCTCCTGAAGCTGGTCACATCAGCTTTTATTGCGAACTACATGACGCGCCGGTAGTGCTTGATAGGCACCAAAATTAACTTCATGATTCCATATCAGTCACCAACCAAATTGGCGGTGGAGACCACGTAATTAAGCAGCACAGTGTTGTGCGTGCTGCATCTATCAATAAGATTGCAGGCGCTTCTCTGAAACCTCCGCGGATATGTCAGAAGCGCACACCCCTACCGCGCCACTGCGAAACAAATTTTGACGCTTGATTAGATTTTTCATTGATTGTGCACGCTTCCCATATGTTGCTGGTCTCACACGCCTTGTTGGACTGCCCGGGTGCCTGTTGTTGGTCGTATGAATGAGGTGGCGGAGTCATAACCGTGCGGCTGTATAGTCGATGTTAGTACGGCTTCCGAGTCATTATCCTCACTGCTCCTGCTACTGCAGCAGGTGAACAGCAGCTGCCTGGCCGCGGCAACTGCGGTGACCACAGTGTGGCGTTACTCTATGACCTCGGAGACGCTGTCTGGCGTACGCTCAAGAAAATAAAAATAAACCCGCTCGTGAGAAATTGTGAAATAAACACTGTAACTTGGTATGACCTCACTTTCCCAGTTTTATTTCAGCAATTTCTCCGAAAGTTACAATTTCGGGTGCAGTATCCCTTTGGTAAGAACGTGAACACTACGGCAGAGATCTGCCTCTAATTACCAAGTCTAAAGGGACCTACAACTTAAACTTGAGGACAAATTTTTTGACGCAAAGCAAAACTTTGTACCCAAGTTTCGTGATTGCACAAAGGTCTGGTCAGAAATGTCGTAAAAGATTTTTGCCGAGACTGTTACCATAAATCAATGCGCCACTTTTTATGGATCGTCACACTGGAAACTCAGATCAGCGAGTGCCACGGCACATCGAATTTTGAAAGCGCAGACGAAGACAAGCGACGACTGAACTAGACACCTTGCCGTATCCTTTTTTTGTCGTCCCTTCTCTTGAAGTAAGCTTTCAAAACTCGGTATACGCTATAAGAAACTCTATCAAAAAACACAACCGGAAAATTTTCTGTTATCACAACAGGTTTTCCTGTTGCAGTTTGGGACTTCGCGACATAAATTCTAGTAACAACAGGATTTTCTGGTGTATTCAGCAGTCTCCTGCAGTAACGACAGAGGCACTTCAGTCGCAACAATAGACAACTTCGCAATACTACAGAAAAATTTGTTGTAACAATAGGGCGACGAAAATTCCTGTTGTATATTACGATCGGCTATGTCGTATTTTTCGACTGGAAACCTAGCCTAATAGACAACTTTGTTCAGCTCGGTTACACGCCAGCAGAAAGCGATGAACTAAAAACTAATATAGTTGACAGTAATTGAAAAGTAATGGCTTAGATAAGCGTCGACATTAGTTTCTACACTAAACTTCGTTACTACACAGTAGCGCACGCCCCGTTGGCGACAGTTTTAGGGGATCATGGATAATGCTTCAACTAACAAGTGAAAAATCACTGCGCAGGATAGAGTAACAACGACTCAAAGTCGAAGAACTTAATCAGCGATGCGAAAGGAGCGTTGCTTTTCATTGAAGGGCACAGTGAAGAGAGTGTGCGCCAGAACAAAATATGGCGAACACTCATGAATGAAACAAACATGTGCGCTTAACGACACAGGTCACGTTTTACCAACATGTGGACCCGTATGGGGATACACTGATAATGGGAAAGTTTCACCGCAGAATATCCATTTAGCTCGGTTTATGCGATTTTCAAAGCTAAATTCAAATTGTAAGTCTTCGTTTCTTCTGGCGTATTTTAATATGAAGTACGCTCTCTTGATTTGCAGCTTAATCTCACGAAGCGTTTAGGTCAGTCGGTCTTTTTAAAATTTAATAAAGAGAAAACGTTTTAGTTGAGAACTGTAAATGGCAAAAAAAGTACACCCAAATGGCGAAATTTATTGACATATAGCATTATCCTCTGCGTTTTTTTTTTTCCCCCGTGCTCTTATGAGGCCACTCGAAATTTCGGAAGAGCAAAAAACTTTGTTCGCCGTAACATCTTACTGACTCACTATATGCGTTCATTGGGATGCTCCACAGCTGCAGCCTCTTAGGGAGTGCTGTCCGCCGTAGGAAGGTTAAAACACGAGGCCATCTTGCGGAAATTTTAAATTTTGTAACCTTTCTCTTTTCATATATGATGTGCGGCAATTTCTCAGTAAACCTAAGGCTCCCAAAACTGTTCACGTACAATTTATTTTTACAAGCAATCAATCTACAAAGGCACTGAGGAATACTTCGTACAATTATTGCCCTCCGTAAATGTGGATTCCTTGGCTTTTTCTGCCTATGTCGACGTCTCTCCCACAATAAAAGATGTATCTATCGGCGAGAAAAATTGGTTTAATGATGTTCCCGCCAGCCGATTAAAACTCGACGTCCTCACCAAAAAGACGGGTTGCCACCATTTTAGATGGAATGGCAGTGCATCATAGCCTCCAGAATCCGCGCCACAAATTGATGCTGACGCATGCATTTTACTTCCGAAATCGGTCGGCGGCGGCGACACCTATAGTTCGTTTCTTAGTCTTTCCAAGCTTATAAAAGGTCCTTTTTCAGTGAGAGTGGTCTCTTTTTGATAGGAACGCAGTACCCCATTGATCCAGGCCAACTTCCATTTGCCCTCAGTGTCGCTGGAACACATTTGAATTGGCTTTCTTGGCAGGATCTCTCATATTATGAATGGGAAATTATCAATACCCCCCAATAAAAACGTGCAACAGTTGGGCCTTGCCCGTTGTCATTTACGGAGCTGAAGCCTGGAGGCTAAAAAAACCCTTCGCATTAAAATGAGAAAACGAAGCGAAGAAGCAGCAATAATGATACGAATAACATGAAGACAAACTCTTCGGCGAGCACTAGAAAACGAACTCGATCGTGTTCACTCTAGCTTAGCAGAGATAATTAGCAGTATAAGAGTACTTGTGTGGAGCTTGTAACGCGGAGAACAGGTTACTGCTTATTGAATTATCCAGGCTGCTTACGCTACTATTTGTGCGGTGTGGGCCCAAGCAGCCTTTGTATGGTAAATGCAGTAGGCGGCTTTATGCTCA
Organism: Amblyomma americanum; assembly: GCA_030143305.2. NCBI lineage: Eukaryota > Metazoa > Arthropoda > Arachnida > Ixodida > Ixodidae > Amblyomma > Amblyomma americanum. The sequence goes on from JARKHS020005544.1 coordinate 109,026, forward strand.
TTATATTCCGCGCACAATAAATCATGAAAATAATCTGAAGAAAATTATAGCACTTAAGCAATGTGCTCATATTAGGCTAAACATGCACTAACAAGCACTAAAAGGTTTTTTTTTCTGAATCGCGTTGGAAAGTCATGGTGGTCTTTCTCTGGCCCTTGTTCCAGAGGGCTTTGCTCCTGCAGATCCTTACATTAGGTCAAGACTACGACCTACCACCATATTTGCCCGCGGCCTAGTCCTATCAAAATAGTCTGACCCCAGCTTCATAAGGCAACGCACCAGCTGCGTGTGACGTAGAACACGAACCGTGGCTCGCCATAACGTGAGCGATCACAGGCCGGAGTCGAAAGGTTGCCTCGCAGACCTTCTGCAAGAACTTTGTATTTGAGGCTAAATGTTTCTTGTTAGCTTTTTTTGCTCTTGTAACGCATGAAAAGCGCACCATATGATCGGCGGTGACTAGACGGCCAGCAGAGACATCATCTTCTTGGACAGCAGGCTTGAAGATCCAAGAATGAGGATGGCCAACTTCCACCCACTCCTGGGATTGCTTACTGCCGCGGTTTGTATAAGGTGCGGCTGTAATTTCGCTTTGCGCTTCTTCTTGTGAGGCTCTCTCGAGGAATGTTTCGCCACATTTAAATTGGACGTAATAGGGTTTACAAAGATCGCTCTCTCTCTCTCCTCGGGTTAATGAGATGAAAAAGTCGATTAGGGTGGAAGAAGTAAGAAGTTGTGCCAGAGCGGATTTTATTCGTACTGTTAGAGGCGCAAGAGATGACTGTCCCTTTGACCACTCACTTTCAGAGAGTTTCAGCAAAAGGAGGTATCTGGTGATCCATATGGACATCCTTTGCCCAACTGTTATATACATTTCCTTTTTTCAATCTGCAAGAACAGACCGGAAAGGTCCAAACAAGTGCTAAGTAAACAGGAGTGCACTCACTGGGCGTACAGTATTATCGTCAACGAATAACACATTTCAGCCACGGATTCGGTCACAGTACAACAGCGAGTCCAAAGTAGGTAATTTTACATGTTAGCATCTTTTAAATAACACGGCACACGCCCGCGAGTCTTCCCCTAAGGGCTCGAAGCTTAGGCACTAACGATGACGACAGCGCAGCGAGCAATGGAAAGCAGGATTAGATAAGGTTAACTCTAAGGGGTACAAATGTAACATCGCAGGTTAGAGGGCAAAAGTGAAATAATGATATGCCAGCTTATATCAAGACGAGGGAAAGGACTTAAACAAGACATTTAATGCGACGACGAAGCAGCGTGCATCCTTGTGGGTAACATCGTAACTACCAAGTAAAATGAAGCGTAGGCAGTGGTAGAAGGCGGCATTAAGCTGGGATTAGGAAATTTGCTTAGGATACAGTGGCCTTGGCTTCCGTGGAAAGGGCTGACTAGCGACCATAAAACAGGTCTTCATCTTGCAGCGCACTTAATCTGGCAGAAGTTAATGATCACGGGAGCGCATCTGCTAGCGCTGTTAAAAATGTTACGAATAAGAAGAGAATCATAATTTCAAAAACATATATGTTAATACGAGGCGCTTAGATTACATGGTACAGATATTTATTGGTACAGATTGGTAGATATATTAAGCGATTGGTACAGATATTTAAAAAGCTCGCCATGAAGAAACATGTCAGCTCTTGTAAAGCACCAAGACGTGGCACCGATTTCAATAGCCCTTCCCCTAGCCTCTTGGCCTAAAGAGATTACACTCCTTGACCTGCAGCACGCTCATGCGAAGATTCAAACCTATCTTACCGAGCAGTGAAAAAATTCGTGGCACTTGTAATTTTTTCTGCACATCAGAAACTGCACAGCCAGTGTGGTGCATAGCGAGCGATATTCCACGTGAACGCCACTAAGTGCTAAAGTTAAGAACGAATGAGACCTAATATGAGACAATAATTACAAAGCACACAAAAATCCAGTTCAAATTTGCCCTCTACATGTAAGCCACGGCCGTTAACGCTTGCTAAGTGGTGTTGGTTCAGACTTTTCTAAATCATTCCTATTCGCCCTATTCTGCATTTCATGGCAGCCCCCACCACGCTAACCAACGTTTTGATCAAGTTGATACTCCTAATGCTCAGCTAGTTCGTCTAACCACGTCAAAATTTAACTAACCTCACTTTTAGGTAGTTATACCCCACTGCCGCTTCTAGCGCGCTTCATATTCAGACAAGGCCGCTAGCTTATCACACTTCCATCGTAGTAAATCGGTAAATACGCAGTACTTTCAGTGCACCTCATAGAATGCGCACAGAGTAACGTTCAGCTCAATCGCAGGACCTACTGTGTTCTAGGACTGCTCAACATCTTACCCTCTTCGTCACCCTCCTCTTCGAATTGACTTTAATTGAAATGGACATTGAGCCGCCGCGGTGGCTGAGTGGTTATGGTACTCAGCTGCTGTCCCGAAAGACGCAGGTTCGATCCCGGCCGCGGAGGTCGAATTTCGATGGAGGCGAAATTCTAGAGGCCCGTGTACTGTGCGATGTCAGTGCACGTTAAAGAACCACAGGTGGTCGAAATTTCCGGAGCCCTTCACAACGGCGTCCCTCATAGCCTGAGTTGCTTTGGGACGTTAAACCCCCATAAACCTAAACTGAAATGGTCATTGAATATAATCGTATATTTTTTTATCCCATCACACATGTTTATCACATAACCGCTTTGAAGGTTTCCCATTTTAAAGTATCAGTGAGAAACTTTATGGCCTTTTCTAGCCGGCTCAGCTCCAGTACAGATGCAACCTTCTGCCGACAGGTGATGCTTCAAATTCGGCAATATCGGGGGCTTTTCAGCATGATTTTTACGAGCCCCTAGCTTTAGTAATCCGCCACACATGATCCACTGCTTGAGCTAGTTAACTGGAGCACAGGAAATTTTCTCAGGTCCCTGCTACGCCATTCTGCATATAAAAGTATGGGAGAGAGGGGGGTGTAGGGGCCCCCTAGCATAGTAAGCAGTCATGCATGCGGGCTTGAGTTGCTCCACAGAAATGCCCTGGCCATCAAAGTATCATCTGAAAAGGAACTGCTCTCCAGTTCTCCAAACTGTAATGTCGATAAGAGAGTGCAAACTGTGAACATAAGTCTCAATGAAACCTTTAAGGAAAATTTTCGCTTAGTTATCAGGCACATCATTTAATGCAGCTTTCCTAGCTTTACTGATGTTGCTACAGCGCCAGCATCCGTCTAAAATACCTCTTCTGGGAGCTAGCTTTTTCAAATATTCGTCGATGAATAAGAAACTTACGCAATATGTCAGGTGGCAAGTTTCCTTCTTTTCAGCGTGAAATGCTCATAGCTGCAGGAACGCGAATTTAAGCCATACACAGTTCATATATGGGTTCACGAATGGGTTTCAAATATGGGAGGCTGTGCGCCGTAGCCGTTTGAGCAAATAAAAGTGTGCGTTTATTTATTTGGTTAAATGCATTAGCAGTATATTCCAATTTCCCCAAATATCCGTGTGGGTGTGCACGTGTGTATGTGTGAAGCCTCCACCCATTGGAGGAAGCATCCTGCCTGTCAGTATACGTCCGGGTGCCCACAGGTAAAAATTCATCTCCCACCTACAAGCCTCTGTCCACCTCCACATTCAAAAGCTTCACCCACCCCCCTCAACCCTCCAGGAGCTTCCTCCCACCAGAGGCTGGTGAGAGCAGGAAAATTGAAAGGCGCAGTGGGAAGGAGATCAAAGTTAAACGTGAAACAACCAAAGCCCAAATCCAGATTTGGCGTATCTGGTCGCATCGCCCCGTATGACCGCCTGTGGATTTTTATTCATTTTTTATGTAGTCATATACCTCATAAGTCCGAAACTTGAAACATATAGTGCGAGACCTCAGAATGCAAGAATAAACAATATTATGCCATTTGAACTCCCAAGAAATAGCAAAGCGCATAAGAAAATATACTGACACAAAAAGATCAGAACATTATACAATGGTTAGTGGCAATGCATTTAAATCACCTAGCACATGATGAAACATTTATACGGTGATGCATCACGAGTGCAAGAAAGCGCTGAACTTTTCTGTATATTTCATTGGGTAGCGCATGTTAGCAATGTGCTCTGAAAGAGCATTCCAGCGCTTCATAGCTCGTAGCAACCCAGAAGGGTTAAGCGTGTGTTTGGGTTGGTTTTATAGTGTTTAACGCCCCAAAGCGACTCAGGCTATGAGGAACGCCGTAGTGGAGGGCTCTGGATAAAGTCTACCCCCTGAGGTCCGTCATAGCCTGAGTCGCTTTGGGACGTTAAACCCTCATAAATCATAAAGCATTTCGCCTCCATCGAAATGCGACCGCCGCGGCCGGGATCGAACCCGTGTCTTTCGGCTCGACAGCAGAGCACCATATCCACTGAGCCACCGCGGCGGCCGGCAAACTGAGTTCTGCCGGATAGATGTTCAGACCTTAGGTATATATGTAGGAGACGTGAATTGCGATTTGGCCAACCGAATGGCAATGTGGACGCATCACTTCGATCAGTTTGGGCAGTAGGCAAAGGAATGTGGCATCCCTAGGAGATCTTACGAGATATCCCTCACACGAACAGAATCTATTTTTTCTTGTAATCAACATGCGGTCCGTCCATAAAAATAGAAGATCCTCGACTCACGACAAAGGGGAGTTAGGAGCTGCTCGCCCATTGAGGACGAGAAATTGCGCCTTAAGGGCGAATATAAGGCGCGTTCATGAGAATACATTCTCGCGTGGCGGGAGTGAGAACACGCGCGTACGGCCCAGGCATGGTTGCTTCCCTGGGGTCGGAGTCAAATTCACTGAAATGCAAGAACCCAAACCCCAATTCTTCACCTCTATTTACCAATCGCCCCGGATAGTGGCACGCATTAAGTAATGCTACCGCCGCCTGCGCTACGGCATAATGGTAATTAAAAGTTGGCGACCGTCAGGGCCGGGATACGAAAATCGTCTAATGTATACCCTATAGGCTGCGTAAAGTGCGAAAGTGATTGCGAGCAGGGGTTTCGCAAAACGGCACGCGCACCATCGGTTGGTCCATCGGTATGAACCTCTGCTGTGCTGCACCCTGACCAGAGTCGAGTAGATTTAGTCCCGTTACCCCTAGCTCTCCCGTGTTCTTCCTAATCCGCACGGCGACTCCGCGTCCACCGTCTCGTTCAGCGCAGCTGGGGCAGCACTTCGCCTCCACTGTGATGCTCCGCGTCCACCGTCTCGTTCAGCGCAGCTGGGGCAGCACTTCGCCTCCACTGTGATGCTGTGTGCCTCATCCCGCATAGAGCTGGCTGTACTCCTCCTCACCCACCTGCACGCGCCGTCGGGGTCACATGTGGAGCAGGGCGAGCGCCCGCCGTTACGTAATATGATTGCCTGTGGCGCACAACTCTGCCGCGAGCACAGAGGCGCCATCCATCGGCGCGATGCGGAAGCGAAATTGAGGAGACATTAAGCTCCGCCTTTATAGTATGACGCGACCGCGTTAATGGGTCCCTTAAGCGGCATGGGGTCCTCTTTACGTATCACTTTGCAGGCACGGACACCGTTCTCTATTTTGTTTTATTTTCTTACTTTTTAAATTTTCATTTTACTTTTGTCTTTATTTTTACTTTACCACGAGAAACACAAGCCTCCCTTTAACCAATTCGAACGAGCGTTCCTCGGTGATCGAGGGGTAGCGCGTCCGGTCTACGACCCAAGGGGCAAAGGTTGAGAGTCCCACCTCGCACATTTTTCTTTCAATCATTGTGGGGTGTTTGAATTATCCGCGCGAAGTCGTGTGATGGAACGACCCTCTTGACCAATCCCTATTTTCTTGACACGCCAACGCCAACTAGGAAGCCGGCTTCTTCGCTGATCGGGACCCTTCACGCTACCGCTTTATAACTTTGTGACGGCGTGGGCCGTATGTTGAGGGTACAAGGCTAGCAGAAACAGCCCCCGCGGCCAAATTTCCCTCACGCTTTCGCACCGGGCCTCATTAGGTGCACCTGCTCACTCAACACGCCCGTAGTTATGATGCCCTCGAGGCAGCTAGTTTAAATGACATGCTTTTTAGCCTGAAACGCGCCTTCCTTAGTTAATACAGATTAACAGAGACTGCAAATGTGATGTTGACTGGCAAGCGAGGGCTGCGCGCTCTCTGCAAATGGAATGTGTTCACTGAAAGATTCAGTCCACCTCACTGGGTAGAAAAGAGATTTCTTGCAACCTTCCGATCAGAAAATTCTCAGCTTTTCGCACGTGTGTCAGGCTGCGGTGCGGGGATCGGTAAGCAGAAGGGAATCGTTTTTCCGCAGCACGAAAGCAGCTTTCTGTGCAACACAGGGCGTCGATAAGGTGTTAATCATCACACTGTCGTGATTAACATGTCGCATGTAAATTTGTTGAGTGCATGGAAAAACATACACATAATGCTGCGCAATATTGTGACCACGCGTATGTCAGGCATATTGGGCAATCCGTGAACGATGATTAAAGAACAATACGCATGAAAAAAAGACCCCTTAGTAAGAAAATCTGGCTAAATATTGCTCGAGCTGCTCTTGTCATCCGTAATTTGTCAGTATTAATTTTGTCTCTCGCAAAACGTCAAAACATTGGAGTAGAAATTAGTTTTCTACATAGTATCAGTATATTACAGTGTGTGCGTCAGCGCACCATTTGCAACGCTCAGCGCCAAAGAACTTTAAGTAATGAAGAAGGATACCGTGTGATATTGTATTCACGTGTTTGTGTTCGCTAGCAATATAATTAATTCTCAGTGTGACCATGTCTCTACTACTTATCCCACACAGTTTCACTTTTTCAAAAGGTCAGTTGATAATATGCGCCCACCTGCGTAGTCTATATGCATTGTGCCACAGTTTGTGTGTCCTGTTTAGTAGCTTTCCGGGCCAGCCACCTAAAAATAGCTTCAACTGCCACAATTACAATGTCAGCTATTTCCTCTTAAAACTGCATTCCTTCTCAACGTAAATGCCAGGTCAATACAAAATGAATGGTGCACGGCTTGGTCTATGACCTTAAACACTGAAAAAACGGTCTTACTTCGCGTCACGAACAAAAAACAGCCAATTTCATTTTCATATTGCATCTATAATACTCAAATAAAGGAAGTCACAGAATACAAATACCTAGGCGTAACGTTTACAAACGCTCTTTCATGGTCCAAACACATTGTTAACAATTGCTCATCCGCCTCTCGAAAACTCGGCTTTCTGCGTCATAAGCGGAAAACAGCACCTCCTGATTTGAAACTGCTAGCCTACAGAACTTACATATTGCCGAAATTAGAGTATGCAGCCATAGTATGGGATCCCTTTCATCTAAAGCATAAACATAAACTTGAAATGGTTCAGAGGCGAGGAGTGCGGTTCATTTTCAACAAGTTCAGGCCCCTTGATTCCCCGTCACAACTCATGGCTGAAAACCGTATCCCTACCTTAGAATCGCGAAGAACTATAGCACGACTTAAATTTTTTTTTTTCACGATGTATTACAAGTCGCTGGAATTTAACGGACGGCCATACATTCAACGTTACCCGCCATGCGCGTCAAGGCACCGTCACGCTCACAATTTGCTGCTTTTCCATGCCCGCACTAACTTCTATAGAAATTACTTTTTTTCCTCGTACAGTTAGTGGAATGATCTCTCCTCTGAAATTTTTTCCACAGGCAATTTTGACCAGGCGCTGCTGCTGTATTTTGCGTCGTGACATTCTGTGCCGTTTTTTCCGTACTTTCATCAGGTTATCATTATTCTGACGGGTAGCGTATGCAAGTTCATTTCTGTTGAGAGTACGTGAAGATCATTCTACAAAACTGAAATGTGTGCTTGTTCACTTTTGTTATCTTTCACATGTTATACGCAAGAGCATATGTATAATTCAGGTTAATCAGAAGAAAATGTACGACACTCCCACCTGCTTGGTCTCCTTGAGACCGCAGTATTTGTAAATAATAATAAATAATAATAAAACTATACATGTTATAAACAGAGGGATTGTAATGCAACTTGCGTTAAAAAAATGAATTATATTTGAAGTGATTGACAAAAAAACTCCATTTCATAGTCGGTTCAGTGAGGCAGTGAAAAATCACTACTGCACCACCTTCAGCAAATTTAAGTGCAGCAAGGGTAATCAAGATAAAGAAACCAATGTTTCGTCCAGCTTACAATAATCTGTGTACAAAACTTCCAAAAGCCCGCAATTCAAGAAATGTTTGTGTATTATTTCTTGAAGAGGTCAGGTGTATTCTGGGGCTCCTGCAGTGGCTTTAATAACATCCTCTCAACTTTCCTCTATTTAGCATTACCTGCGCAGCGCCTATTACATCCGTAACACATAATGAAGCTGCTGCCAGAGCACTGCAAGCAACAGATGTTCGCCCATTTCTGACTGAAAGAGATGTGAGCTATGAAGCCGATTCATACGAAGGCAGTGACGGCAGCAAATCAGAAGAGGGCAGCAATGGCAGCCAGTCGGAAGAAGGCAGTCAGTCGGAAGAGAGCAGCCAGTCGGCAGAGGGCAGCCAGTCAGAGGAAGGTAGCCAATCGGAGGAGGGAAGTCAGTCCGAGGAGGGCAGCCAGTCTCAGGAAGGCCGTCAGTCGGACGAAAGCAGCCAATCGGTAGAGGGAAGTGGATCGGAAGAAGGCAGCCAGTCAGAGGAGGGCAGCCAGTCAGAAGAAGGCAGCCAGTCGGAGGAAGGCAGCCAGTCGGAGAAAGGCAGCCAGTCCGAAGAAGGCAGCCAGTCGGAAGAAGGCAGCCAGTCGGAAGAGGGCAGCCAATCAAAGGAAGGTAGCCAATCGGAGGAAGGAAGTCAGTCAGAGGAGGGCAGCCAGTCAGGAGAAGGCAGCCAGTCGGAGAAAGGCAGCCAGTCCGAAGAAGGCAGCCAGTCGGAAGAAGGCAGCCAATCGGAAGAGGGAAGCGGGTCGGAAGAAGGCAGCCAGACAGAGGAGGGCAACCAATCGGAAGAAGGCAGCCAGTCGGAAGGCAGCGAATCGGAAGAGGGAAGCGGGTCGGAAGAAGGCAGCCAGTCAGAAGAAGGCAGCCAGTCGGAAGAGGGCAGCCATTCAGAGGAAGGTAGTCAGTCAGAGGAGGGCAGCCAATCAGAAGAAGGTAGCCAATCGGAGGAAGGAAGTCAGTCAGAGGATGGCAGCCAGTCAGAAGAAGGTAGCCAATCGGAGGAAGGAAGTCAATCAGAGGAAGGTAGCCAATCGGAGGAAGGAAGTCAGTCAGAGGAGGGCAGCCAGTCAGAAGAAGGCAGCCAGTCGGAGGAAGGCAGCCAGTCGGAGGAAGGCAGCCAGTCCGAAGAAGGCAGCCAGTCGGAAGGCAGCCAATCGGAAGAAGGCAGCCGGTCTGAAGAGGGCAGCCAATCGGAGGAAGATAGCCAATCGGAGGAGGGCAACCAGTCAGAAGAAGGCAGCCAGTCGGAGGAAGGCAGCCAGTCGGAAGAGGGCAGCCATTCAGAGGAAGGTAGTCAGTCAGAGGAGGGCAGCCAATCAGAAGAAGGCAGCCAATCGGAGGAAGGCAGCCAGTCGGAGGAAGGCAGCCAGTCCGAAGAAGGCAGCCAGTCGGAAGGCAGCCAATCGGAAGAAGGCAGCCGGTCTGAAGAGGGCAGCCAATCGGAGGAAGGAAGTCAGTCAGAGGATGGCAGCCAGTCAGAAGAAGGTAGCCAATCGGAGGAAGGCAGCCAGTCGGAAGAGGGCAGCCATTCAGAGGAAGGTAGTCAGACAGAGGAGGGCAGCCAATCAGAAGAAGGTAGCCAATCGGAGGAAGGAAGTCAGTCAGAGGATGGCAGCCAGTCAGAAGAAGGTAGCCAATCGGAGGAAGGAAGTCAATCAGAGGAAGGTAGCCAATCGGAGGAAGGCAGCCAGTCCGAAGAAGGCAGCCAGTCGGAAGAAGGCAGCCAATCGGAAGAGGGAAGCGGGTCGGAAGAAGGAAGACATACAGAGGAGGGCAGCCAGTCGGAAGAAGGCAGCCGGTCGGAGGAAGGCAGCCAGTCGGAGGAAGGCAGCCAGTCAGAAGAAGGCAGCCAGTCGGAAGAAGGCAGCCAATCGGAAGAGAGAAGCGGGTCGGAAGAAGGCAGCCAGACAGAGGAGGGCAACCAGTCGGAAGAAGGCAGCCAGTCGGAAGGCAGCGAATCGGAAGAGGGAAGCCGGTCTGAAGAGGGCAGCCAATCGGAGGAAGATAGCCAATCGGAGGAGGGCAACCAGTCAGAAGAAGGCAGCCAGTCGGAGGAAGGCAGCCAGTCGGAAGAGGGCAGCCATTCAGAGGAAGGTAGTCAGTCAGAGGAGGGCAGCCAATCAGAAGAAGGTAGCCAGTCGGAGGAAGGCAGCCAGTCGGAAGAGGGCAGCCATTCAGAGGAAGGTAGTCAGTCAGAGGAGGGCAGCCAATCAGAAGAAGGTAGCCAATCGGAGGAAGGAAGTCAGTCAGAGGATGGCAGCCAGTCAGAAGAAGGTAGCCAATCGGAGGAAGGAAGTCAATCAGAGGAAGGTAGCCAATCGGAGGAAGGAAGTCAGTCAGAGGGCAGCCAGTCGGAGGAAGGCAGCCAGTCCGAAGAAGGCAGCCAGTCGGAAGAAGGCAGCCAATCGGAAGAAGGCAGCCGGTCTGAAGAGGGCAGCCAATCGGAGGAAGATAGCCAATCGGAGGAGGGCAACCAGTCAGAAGAAGGCAGCCAGTCGGAGGAAGGCAGCCAGTCGGAAGAGGGCAGCCATTCAGAGGAAGGTAGTCAGTCAGAGGAGGGCAGCCAATCAGAAGGTAGCCAATCGGAGGAAGGAAGTCAGTCAGAGGATGGCAGCCAGTCAGAAGAAGGTAGCCAATCGGAGGAAGGCAGCCAGTCGGAAGAGGGCAGCCATTCAGAGGAAGGTAGTCAGTCAGAGGAGGGCAGTCAATCAGAAGAAGGTAGCCAATCGGAGGAAGGAAGTCAGTCAGAGGATGGCAGCCAGTCAGAAGAAGGTAGCCAATCGGAGGAAGGAAGTCAATCAGAGGAAGGTAGCCAATCGGAGGAAGGCAGCCAGTCCGAAGAAGGCAGCCAATCGGAAGAGGGAAGCGGGTCGGAAGAAGGAAGCCATACAGAGGAGGGCAGCCAGTCGGAAGAAGGCAGCCGGTCTGAAGAGGGCAGCCAATCGGAGGAAGGTAGCCAATCGGAGGAGGGCAACCAGTCGGAAGAAGGCAGCGAATCGGAAGAGGGAAGCGGGTCGGAAGAAGGCAGCCAGTCAGAAGAGGGCAGCCAGTCAGAAGAAGGCAGCCAGTCGGAGGAAGGCAGCCAGTCGGAGGAAGGCAGCCAGTCGGAAGAGGGCAGCCATTCAGAGGAAGGTAGTCAGTCAGAGGAGGGCAGCCAATCAGAAGAAGCTAGCCAATCGGAGGAAGGAAGTCAGTCAGAGGATGGCAGCCAGTCAGAAGACGGTAGCCAATCGGAGGAAGGAAGTCAGTCAGAGGAGAGCAGGCAGTCAGAAGAAGGTAGCCAATCGGAGAAAGGAAGTCAGTCAGAGGAGGGCAGCCAGTCAGAAGGCAGCCAGTCGGAAGAAGGCAGCCAATCGGAAGAGGGAAGCCAGTCAAAAGAAGGTAGCCAATCGGAGGAAGGAAATCAGTCAGAGGAGGGCAGCCAGTCAGAAGAAGGTAGCCAATCGGAGGAAGGAAATCAGTCAGAGGAGGGCAGCCAGTCAGAAGGTAGCCAATCGGAGGAGGGCAGCCAGTCAGAAGAAGGCAGCCAGTCAGAAGAAGGCAGCCAGTCGGAGGAAGGCAGCCAGTCCGAAGAAAGCAGCCAGTCGGAGGAAGGCAGTGAGTCAGAAGAAGGAAGCGAGTCAGAGGGCAGCCAATCAGAAGAGAGGAGATAATTAAATGAGGATAACCAGTTATGATTTTGTCAATGACAGTCTGTAGCATCGATTGGACAACTCCAAGTTGATTGCACTAAATAAAATTTTCATGCTGTCTTAAACTTCACGTTTGTGTCTTCTGTCTGCTTATTTACGTTTCAAAACCGTCTAAATAGGCTGAGCCCTGCGCACACAAAAGCACGTCTCATAATTCGAAGGCATCCTTCACTAACAGGACTTGTCGGGCTAGTTGGTTGATCATAATGCAAAAAAGACGAACAGTTCGTCTTTTTTGCATCCTTCACTAACAGCTGCATTATCATCGTATGAAATGAATCTTTCCGAATGGTCTGCATTTATTATACATGTATTTGAGCGTTCAGTGCGGTAAAAAAGGGGGAGGGCGCCCCGTTTTGTGCAATAACTTTGACACCCCGTTTAATTCCTTCCATATTGCAAGGAATAAATGTCACATTGTGGTGCCCGTTGTTGTTGTTAGCCTATCAAAAGATGACACATACCCACACTGGGGGATCGGCCAAGAATCGGGTGGCTATTCACCTGAACGCCGTTAATAAAAAGGAAAAGCACGTGGAAGCGCAACACCGGTGAACTCTTCCTCATGAACAGGAAAGGGATGAGAGTTTTGATTTCAAAATTATAAGAATAATAATAAAGAGAGGGATTAAATAATGATGAATAAGTCAAAATGTATTATTTGATAAAAAAAAAGAAAAATTTTGGAACATTTAGCAAGGCAGTCGGTGAGATTCTATCAGGAAATTTAGAACAGCGGTACAAACAGATCTGTGGCTGAACCCAAATGTGGTGGCGCCAAATGATAGCAAGAGCGGGCTGCTCAAACTAAGGCCAAGATGCTGCAAGGGCTTCTCCAGCAACCTTTTTCTCAGAGAGTTGAATCGGCGACAATACAGCCAAAAATGTTCTATAGATTCAGGCTCACGGCAAAATGCATAAAGGGGAGAGAGCGCCAAACCCGACTTGTGTAAATAGAAATTTAGAGGGGGAATGCGGCAGTGCAGCCTCGTCAGTGATACTTCAAACTGCCGAGAGCTACAAATTTTCCTGTTCCAATAATATTTAAGGTGCTCATAACCCGCCGAAGTTAAAAGTGTTGTGTATTGCGTGCTTAAAAACGCACGTCGCCGAAATCTAGATGCTGTAATATAGGCTGTAGCCGGATCGATGATTGACAACACGGGGCCGCTGAGGGAAGCCTTTGCGAGATTGTCAGCAATCTCATTTACTGTCAGACTGCTGTGACCGGGAACCCATACTAAATGAACAAGGCTCAAATGCGGAGCAAGTATGGATAAGAAAGTTGTTAAAATGGGACCATCAACATGTGCAGCGAGGGACGAACACAAAGATAAAGAATCAGTAATTACTGCAACTGCTGTAATAGAGGGGTCTAGTTTGCGTAGAGCAAGTACAACTGCTAGAAACTCTGCTTGAAAATAGGGGTGAAATCTGGAAGGCGCAGTGAAAAGGACCAGTCTAAATGCGAGCAAAATATTCCCACACCTGCTTTTTCATTGCATTGCGATGCCTCAGTGGCTATTGCTATATCTGCAGGTAGGGTCCCCAGATGATCTTCTAGTAGACCATTTAGAATACTCGGTGGCAAAAGTTTTGCATTTTTTGGGAATATGTCGTCGAAAACAATGTGGATAGCGGGCCCATTGCAAAGCGCAGGAAGGATATCATAAATGTTTACATCTAAAGGCTGAAGTAATCTTTGCACAAACACTACCTGAGGGGAATTTAAACGAGACCAGGGGACACCAAAAAAGGAGGTTGGCTGACAACAGAAAATGCTTTGGGAACGGTGGAAATGGGGTTCATAGATCCTGAGGTAAGCTTGCACAGTTAAAAATTGAAGTCGTGATAAGAGAGGCGGAATGCGGGCTTCAAGCTACAGCACATTGGTAGCCACAAATTTTGGAAGACCGAGGCACATGCGAAGTGCTTCCCTCTCTAAAAGGACGAGAGGAGGAAGTTTATATGTAGCCGAGCCTGTAAACAACACTGATCCAAATTCTAAAATTGGCCTGACATACATTATGTAGATCATTAATAGCGCATCTCTGCGCATGCCGTACCGGTGATGACATAATCTTTGTAGCATGCCCACGGCACGAGCCCCTTTCGCCGCAACATGGTCAATGTGAGGTCGCCAGGTGAGTTTGTTGTCATAAATGACCCCTAGGTATTTTAGGGATTGAACCTGCGGTATTATTTTTAACTGGCAAGTGAGAGAGACCTCTACAGGAGTGTATGGAGGGAAAACAAGGGTGGCGCACTTGCCAACATTTAACTTCAGGTGTAATGCGCTCAGCCAGTGCTCAAGTGTATTCAAATATGACTGCAACAGACGATACAGGGAATGTATATCCGGCGCAGCAGCAAAAAACGCAATGTCGTCCGCATAGACGTAAGTGCGTACAAGGCGGTTGAGAGGAATTGAGCACAACAGAATATTAAAGAGCACAGGAGTAAGAACAGCTCCTAGCGGTACACCTCGCATTTGTCTGTACCTCTCTGAATGAACACCATTATGGACGCAAAAGAATTCCCTGTTATAAAGAAATGCAGATATCCATGCAACTATATAATCTGGAAATTGAAGAGACTGTAGCATATGTATCAGGATCGAGTGTTCTACACTGTCGTAAGCTTTGGTGAGGAACGACAATAACTGGATTTCTTGCAGTGCAATAGCATGCAAAGAATCGCTCACAAGAAGGCGAGCGGTGCCCTTTGATCGATCGCTGAAGTTCACAGTAATTTCAGTTTTCCACACAGAGTGATCAATTTTAAGTACACTGAAATCTAGACAACGTGGTCTTTTCGCCATACTCTGCCAACTGCTTAGAAGCATCCCCAAGCTTTGCCTTGCCATCTAATTGAAAACCTTCACCAGTGTTTATGAATTTATGACTCTAGGATTGCTACTGTTTGCATTTTAATCAGTGGCGCAGATCTCATTTCACACAAGAATTCGAATTTTCAGAAAAACTGTGAAGCTGACTATGAAGTTCAAACTTCGTGGTATCCAGCCTGCATGAAAAAATTGAAAATTGGTTGTTGGGGAAAGGAAATGGCGCAGTATCTGTCTCACATCTCGGTGGACACTGAACAGCGTGGCGTTGTAAGGAAAGGGATAAAGGAGGGACTGAGAGAAGAACGGAAGAAAAAAACCGTAGTGGAGGGCTTCAGAAAAATTTCAACCACCTCTGGATCTTTAACGTGCACTGACATCGCACAGCCCACGTTTCGCCGCTGCCGCGGTCGGGTTCGAACCCGGGTACTCCGGATAAGTAGAGCACCTTCACCACGGAGCCACTGCGGCGGGTAATGGTAGAGGCGCCATTTTTCCCTCCAGGCAATTTCAAGAGGATGTGGTCTTGCATACACAGAAGGAAAGATTAATTTCCTACTGGAAGTCATTCTAGCCAGTAGGAAGAGAGTAAAACAATTCCTTTAAGTGACGCATGACCATGGAAGTCACTCAGGTTCTGGTGGCATGGGTTCCAGAAAGCAAGAGATATTCACTGTATCTTTTGGAGAATATCTGCATTTACGATGCAGTTCCGACAAACCTCGGCCGCTAAACAGTAGCTTGCCCACAGGGCGCAGAGACTGCTGCAAGGGTTGTCATATAAGCCAGGACATAGCACAATGACCCCAGATCACCCTTGAACCACCAGGCACCTACATACATCTTGCACAGCTAGCTTGGAGCCTGCACGCTACACTTGCAAACATACAGGCCTTTTTATTTTTTTACAGTCCTGGCAGGCCCTCATGCTCACACACTCAAAAAACAGCGGGGGAAAGTCATGGGCCTACACTTTTTTTTGCCAATGTACACATGCTAGAGGTATGCTGCAAAAATTCAAATTACTTTCAAGGGTACGTGGTGGGTGTTGAGTAATGTTAAAAGAGCATTAACGAACACGCATACGCAGTATTAACAGGTTAGATAAATGACGAGCAAATGCAGCTCGAGTTCACTCATCATGTTCCTGAGGGCACACGCCTTTGCACATGTGGGCAAGAAAACTAACTAAAAGGTTACTGCAGCTTTTCATTTTCGAGGCCCTGAACTTCTTTAAAATGTTGTTTTGTTTCCCAGACTGCTACTACAGATTCTTCAAAGTACCTGGATTGTTCTCATGTTGTACCTGTGGAGAATAGTTCCAAGACATTGCTTAGTCTGTTCAGGATGTGTCTGTCAGTTGCAAGAAGCCCCAGCATAAGGTGTTCACCAGGATAATAGCACTGTCACACGGGCACCTCAAATGCCTTTGAGAATCAGGTCCTTAGATCCAAAGGCGTAAGGAGTGCTGCTACAAATCACAAATCCTGCGCCTTTTCCACCAAGGGTATTGGAGACAAAGGTCTGAAACCTTTGCAGCCTAAAGGCGCAGCTTAAAAGACGCAGCCTTCGAGAACCTGTGATCACAGTGCTGTCCAATGTCAAAAAATGGCTGTGGGCTCTGGTTAAACCTGCAGTGACGCGATAGTTATAGCTGGTCGAGTGGAACTCGCTCTGTCGAATTGCAAAGTCAGTCTTTCGCTGCTGCATTTCGCTGGGCATTCCTTCTCCATCTTCGTCCCTGGACGTGGATTCACTCTCTCCCCCTCTCCACTCCTCCCCCACTCGGTTTCTCCAGAGCGCCGCACCGCCAGCAGCTGCCACGGTGGCCACGGCGCCGCCACGCGGAAAGCTCGAAATGCTAGCGTAATGTAGGCGCGTGGCGCGCACACCAGCTGCGTGCTCTGACGTCACTCCACCCATGCGCACAACTGACGAGGCGGGTGGCATCTGCTCCGCCGCCGGCGCAGTGGCAAGGCGCGCACACCAGCTGCGGGCTATGACGTCACTCCGCGTATGCGCACAGCTGGCGGAGCGGTGGTGCCACGGCTCAGCGCACAGCCACGCTGACCTCTCGAAGTGGCTGGCGTAGTGTAGCTATCGCTACAAAAGTAAAAGCAAAGAAAAAAGATAGATGCAGCCAATAATGTTTGAAAGCGTAGTTTAAAAAATATGAAAGGTGTGTCTGGCTTTGCTTTTTGTACGGGTGTTTATATTTTATGCCCAGCTTTCAAAACAGAAAGTGTTGCAGCAACATTGAGCGCCCCTGTTGGCGAAAACAATACACAAAACCTGCTGCTGCTGATGAGCGTAGGTGTTGCAGTTCTTTTAAGGAAGCAATTAGAATAAAAAATTTTCTGAGCTCAACGAATGAACAGACTTCCCCACTTTGATTTTAAAACACTCACTTCAGCCGCCTCAAGCACAGCAGCGGGTGCCAAGCCTCAACGACTGTTTCACGTTTGGGCTGCACCGTGTAGCTGCACCACTGCTCCTTTGAGCTTTCGGTCCTTTGGTGAAAAGAAGTGCCTTTGCTGGAAAGGCCTTCGAGGAATGCCATGTTACAGGGGTATAAGAGAATTTCTAACAGTTGCAAGAATGAAACTCCTCTAGCTATAGCCTCACAGAGGAAAATGCGGCCCATTTCAGCCACCTTCTCCTTTCCACCACAGTAGTGAGTGATCAAGGGTGCAATAGATCACCCACTACAATTCTATGTTTCTCATACACAGAAAAAAGCATTCACATCTGGCACAATATTTAAAGCATGACAGCAATGTGTGACAAAGTGCTAAGAAACACAGGATTCCGATACAGTTGCCAAAATTTCTTCTTTTAATGTCTTCCAGCTAACCACAATCTACACAGGGACACAGTTCACCTCAATTACTAGTCGCGCATCACCCACTCAACAAAATCTCTCTGCTCGTGCCGCAAGAGTTCATCAAAAACGCAGACGTGTCTCCTAGGTGCACAAATTTTGTACTGCAACGCAGGGCTTCAGACAGCCTTCTTGGGACCCCAATGCACTCCTAGAAAATAATAGAGAGGTTGCAGTAAAAAAAAAAAAGGGAGCTGTATTATGCCTGTATCAACCCCCTGGTTCAATTTGTTTAGGAGCAGAAAATGTCCCTCCGCATCAACACGCTTTCAAGGTAAAAGACAAGGAGCAATGGCTAGTGTTTATTTCAGTATCTATTAACGTATATTAAAATCAAGCAAAAACTTTGCAACACGAATCAGACAAAATCAGACTAAACTGTCAACAGTATACACATCATACCAGACGCCTTACTGCCCGCACGGCATAGTAGAAAACAGTACGAGTTTGTAGCACTTCAACTTCTCGTCTTGTACGCACAGCTCTTCCAGAAAACATGAGGCCAACGAATGCAAGGAGTAAAAAGTAATATCTGAAAATTAGCTGCACATCGGAAGTTTTCGAAACAAGGCTAACGTAACTTTGCTCCTGGGTCGGTCCGCTCTAATATCCCATATTTGACTATACCACAAAAGTGGCTTGATTAACAAAAAAAAAAATAAAGAAAGCTTCTGAAGATCTACAACAATTATGAGAATATGGTGAAAAACGGGAAACAATAACGGCAGAGTTCAAATCGGGATCAAAAATAAACGACCGGCATGCAAAGTCACGCGGCGACATTTCACTGCAGCGACGTGTGAATGCTATGGGGTAGGAACAAAAAAAAAACTGCCGAAAAAAATTAAGTCGGGTTCCTGGGCCATTGTAGACGCGGTGGAGCACAATAGAGTCAATGCTGTCACAAGCGCGCATCGTCTCTCTCTCTACTCCCACTCTGTCGTTCCCGGCGGCTTGGGCGTGAGGTCATACATGACCCGAGAGATGCCGGGGACTCCCTGGATTTCGTTCACCATCTTCTTGATCACCTGCACGGAACAGAACAATAAGCGGGCGAGTTGCGACGTACACCTTTTGGAGACTGGGGAACATAAGGCTCAAGAGTGTGCACATGCACGCATGCACAAGCACACACACATAAGGTGAAACAATTAAAAAGCAGACTTAACTGTAGCTAAGGGCTCTGCAAAAGTTATAAAGGCCTGTTAATGCCACTAGTGATGCAGAAAATTTTCAAAACTACATTTCCAATAAAAAATTCAAGGGGGAACTTTGTTGACCTCAAGTGCCGTGAGGCAAAAGCCTTTAGCGCGGTGTTGCTGCTTGTGTCGTTGATGTGTGGTTAAGATGTTAATTAAGTACACAACTGTTTGTGAATCTTAAATGCTGGAGACACTGCAGGGCGCTTGGGAGGCATCCGTCTGATTCAACGCCTTTCTGCAAACACTCTCCAGTGTCCTAGAAAAAGAAAACTACATATGCGTTGGCAGGAAGTAGCGCAGTCGTTAGCACGCTCGGCTGCGGAACAGAAGAATGGTGGTTCGAATCCAATCGTGCACAAAGATTTTTTTTTTGTTATCGGGTTGAAGAGCGTAACGGACAAACGGAGGATATGACGTCACTTCCGTTGTCATGACTTCCGGATGGTGATGTAATAGATGGACAGGATGTCGATCAAGAGCATGTGCCATTAACGGCTTTCGCCTTAAAAGAGCAGAAAGTAGCGTCCATATCTTTGTAGCCACAGTGCTGTCGTGAACAAGCTTTCTGGGAGCAGTCCCACAGACAACTGCTATTAAAACAAAAGTATGCGGTAAAACAGGGCAAACAATTCAAATGGCAGAAAGCAGTCCTCAATGACAATAGACAATTGAACATCTTGTACTCCCAGCAGCTACACAGGGAATGAAGATAACATAAGGGGGCCAACAAAAGGGGTTACAGCTCCTTCAAACTTCACAACTGGAGTGCAATGCCCAACACTGGCAAGGACATGTAATTGGCAATTATATGTCCTTGCCAGTGGTGATATTCAGCAATTATTAATTGCTGAATATCACCCATTCTGCATGTATGAATTCAAATGTGGAATTCATTCCCATTTCAGCCACATTAATACAATGCGACCACAAATATAAAATGATGGAGGAATATGAGACCACATGAAATTTTTAAAAAAAGAAGTATTAAATAATATTATAATGCAATCTCAACATGGTATCCCAACTAAGTCAAGGATTCTGGGAAAAATGGAAATGGCACACTAAAATACGGAAGCAACGAATACATAAATTTGCTTGAGGCGCATTGCTTCAGAGATACGCGTGACATCATCAAGCGCAGCAAAGCCTCCGATACCAATACAGCAGTGGATCCCACCAATGCTATCCCACAGCTGCTCTTTGTATTTCGTGCTGTCCAGTCCGGTACCCATTTATCCTTCCTTCATTTCTCTGCTCCACTCTACTCTTTCAATGTCTTCTCTTCCTCAACGATCCACATTTTCTTCTTTCTATTCTCACAGCCACCCCCTTTTCTGCTCGCGCGCTCCACGCGGTCCGAAGATCTTTGAAAGTTGGCTTCTCCTTGCAGGTTGGAAGTTTGGTGGTGAAAGTTGCTGTAACTGTCCTGAGGAGCAGTGAGAAGAAAATAATCGCGTCATATTCGTTCCTTGGTTCTGAATATAACATGAGATGCATTCTAAAACCGAAGAACTGTGGATTTTGTTACAGCCTGCCGCATTTTGGGCTTCCTACGACGTAACGCAAAACTTTTCCCTTTAAAGACAAAAGAACTGCTGTATAATACAGTACAAATGTTAGAAGCATACTTGAGTACGCCTGCACAGTCTGGGACCCGGAATCCTTCCTCGACATTCAAAAGCTAGAAAGAGTTCAGAATTTGGCCGTTCATTTTGTTTTTAATAACTATGGGCGATATTTCAGAGTAACGAGCGCTAAAAAAGCTTTGGGTTGGGACACACTTCAAGAACGTAAGAAAGTTCTGCGTTTAAAATTATTTGATAACATATTTCATTGAAGAACTGGAATAGACAGAACCAAATATATAGTCAACCCTGGTTATAAGTCTTTACAGATAGATCATTCACTTCAAGCTGAATACAGATGCCAGACTGACCTTTTTAATATATGTCATTTTTCCCCAAAACAATTTCGGAATGGAACAAGCTGCCCGAGGATGTAGTGTCTATATTATCCAATGATTCATTTTCTTCCATGCTGTGACAGCTTTTTTTCTTCATTTTTTATGTATAATAATTTCGTGTTCTTTCTATCTTAATGTTAACTTTTTTTTTAACCACCTACACGCAGTGGTATTTGTGTACTTTTTCTTTTTCAATCCCCCCCCACTGTAATGCCAGATAATGGCACTGTGGGTATGATGATAAATAAATAAATAAACTCAGAAGAAAACAAGTTACATTAGTGTACAGTACGTGCAGCATACCCCGGCAGCATTACTGCACCAACATGGGTTGCCACTTGACAAATCAGGAAGCCCGTAACGCTTCGTTATGAACATGGGCTTGCAGCTCTTCTTGTATAACTGCACGCTAGTACTGGGACACAAATATACATAGCGCAAGTGAATTCAGACATAGCTGTGTTCTGTTCAGTTTTACCCCAATTGTGTTCAGTTGAATGACATTTCAGTTCAGCAATGCGACCTACTACCACGTTTATTTGAATCTAGACCAGTCTCGATTCCAGGCTGGCACCCGAAAGACCAAATAAAAAAAAAAACTTTCCTCGAATGTAAGCCGGCAGGAGAAACAATTGAGAACGACAGAAGGGACAGCATGCAAACGGAATTTATTTTCACAAACCTGCTCCCACTCACTCGCCTTCATCATCGCTAACCTCATTATCACCGTCTTTTTCACACAGGGCACAATCTTCTGTGCCGCCAAGTGCACTCGAAATGCTGCACTTTCCAAACGAACGAGCAACCAAGCTTTCCGAGATATGTCAACCAAGGCTGCAGCGCTCCAGTTCGTTACAACTCCTAGCGACACACGCTTGATGCTACCTACTGGAGTTAGCTCATGCATTTCACAGGTCCCGTAGAATGCCTCGCTCTCTAGCCAGCTCTCTCACTTTGGCCTGTAGCACTTCTGTGATCACTGGAAATGCCACTGGCCTCCGCTATTTCACAAACTCTGCCAGTGCTGATTCAATTTCGGGGTGGCGGCCTTCCTTCAGGGCCGTGAAGGCCCTCCTCGCTGCGGCTTTAGCAAAAGGTTCATCACGAATGCCGTATAAACGCGTGTAAGGGCCGCACTTTTTTTTCCAGATTTGAGGGCCAATTTTCGGGGTGCGGCCCATACACGCGATGTGCGAAAAAAAAAATGTTTTAAGTAAGAACACAACAATCAGGGAATGAGCAGCATTTATTCTACGTTCAATCGTCACTCGCGGAGTATTCCGACTACAAGCTGGTGCTGTGCTCTGGTGCATGCTCATCCCACAAGTGGCGCAGCATTTCCGCTGTCAACATGTAGCCGTTCCGCGCTTCCATCACTTAGCAGAGCAGCTTTTCTTCCAGTTCAGGAAACTTGCACGGCTTGCCTCGGAAAGCGCGCTTTTTACAGCTTGTGTTCCTTAGTGCATCCTTTTGGTTGCACCATCGTCGGACGCACTTCTCGGCCACGTCTAATTTCCTGCCAGCCACACGCTTGCCGTGTTCGACAGCAAACTCTCAGCCATGTAACTATTAAGGTGCTTGCCTTATCGTGCTAAAACTGCAACGCTCAGCGACAGCACACGAAAGCCACAACGACAGCGAACTACCACGCTACCACAACTCCCGTGCCTTTGACAGCCACAAAAGAGTGGAGCTGGTGATACTGATGCCGATATGGATAGCAGGAGCTCGCAACAGAGGAAGAAGTTGATGATGATGATAAGCTGCCACCTCGGGCGCCATCCGTGGGCGGCACCTGAAAGCTCCTGTGTGCATGCGTTGCCTCCGCGATCAAGTGCGCCGTTGCTCGCAGCCGGAGCTGATCGCGAAGGCCAAGGCGCATGCATTTCGAAGGCTATTCCTGCGCGAGTCTTGAAAAGTTTGGGTGCAGCCCTTACTTGGATATTATTTTTCAGTAATATTTCCTTGGTGAAAATGGGGTGCAGCCCATACACGGGTGCGGCCCTTACAAGCGTTTATAGAGTACAAGGACAAAACACTGGAATTTAAGCTGACCTAAGAGTTTCATAACTCGTGTTTTTACAAAAACTATACGCCTAGATTCGAATAAATACGGCAGAACCCTAGGCAGCCCAAACATTTACACCTCAAGTCCTAAAACCCCATCACGAGTGTAGGTGAAAGAATGAAAATGTTTTTCAGTAGAGAGCGTGTTGCCTGGTGTTACACAAAGCAAGCTCAGCTGTATTGATTTGACATCATTGCTACAGTTCATCTCAGTCATAGCCCAACCATTTCATGACCACAGTCTACTCTGCAGACCCCTTCAAGCTCATTTCACTGCAACACTGACCACTCCAAGGATGGGCAGGTGTCGCCTCCAGATGCGTCCCGAATTGTACTGCTATTCACGGTGCAGAAGCAACTAAGGTTGTCATGCACCAAATGCAAGGTTAAATATGCCTGCTTTTGTGGCACAGAACTAAAATGTCACTTTTTATATGTCATAACTTGGTCAGAAGCTCTGCTCCTCTAATGTAAAAAAATGTGAAAACAAAGAATGCAAAATGAGTGTAAAAACAGGCATGCAGGAGAAAAATGTAAAAACATAAAAGCAAAGGATGTAAACTGCTAATATGTAAATAACGAGACTTCAGAAGCAATGCTCAGTTGGGTGTTACTATGGCGCACACTTCGATACACACGGCACCCCATCCCAACCTTCCAGACAAAGGACACTAAAAAGAAAACCCTGCAGGGCACCCACTCACATCAAGGGGGAGGTGTCTGTTGGGCGTGGCGGGGATACCCGTCATGAAGTCCTGGGTGATGAAGGTGCGCACCACCACTGAGTGCTGGCATGAGGGCTGCCGGCTCACCACGTCCCGGTCCAGGTGCAGGGGCAACAGGATGACAGGCATCTGCGACAGGGCCGGCGTGTAGCCCGATGCCCGCAGTGCCCGCTGGGCAATAAAGTCACATTGCCGCAGCGTGCTCAGCACCAGCGGGGTCAGGTACGTGGGCGTCACGTCTTGCACGGGGAACGCCACAGGCCCACCAAAGATGTACACCACCCTGCACAAGTAGCAACGAAATGCCTCCTCAAGAAAAGCAAAGGTTTCATTCCCTTGCAAGGCTCGCAGGAGTGTGCATGGCAGTTGTACTACTATTCAGCACAATATGCTCAACAATGTGTCTGCAGTCTGTATACCGCTCTCAAAGATTCTCGAATCTCTCACATTTTCTCCCAGCGGTTCCGCACCTTTCACCAAACAAGTGAAGCACAGTCAACCAGCAGTTGTTGGGTAACAACACAACCTTGACCCCACCTGTCAATCAAGCCGAAGGATCGAACAGGGAACCAAATGCTGCTGGACGAGGACACCGTGCACGCTGAAGAAGCAACACAGCAACACCAGCAATATACATAAAATGAACCTTCATTTGATAAGGCTTACAGTTTAACATTCCAAAGCGAATCAGGCTAAGAGGAATGCCGTAGTCGACAGCTCCCGATAATTTCAACCACCTCGTGCACAGACACTGCACAGTACACAGGCCTCTAGCATGTTGCCTTCATCAAAATGTGACCGTCGTGGCCGGGATCGAACCCACACCTTTTGGGTCAGCAGCTGAGCACCGTAACCAATGAGCCTCCACAGCGGCTAAAATGAGCATTGATTATGGCAGCAGTTTGAACTAGCTGGTGGTGAAACATAGTAAGGGTTACACAGTGAGGGAGGAACAAGGCAGGAGAAAGAGACACTTGGCTGTTGCTCTCGTGCGTCTTGTTCGACCTGAGTGGTGTTACCATAATTAAGAAGCTTCACATACTTTTCCTTGTGCCTCTAATGATCTGTCCATTTCATGGCAGGAATTATTATCCACTCACAATTTTTAATATTTTGCTACAATTATCAACCATGTTGACAATAAGAAATGGGCCAAATAAAATGAAAAAGGAAAAAGCAACAGGTTAGCAGCTGCCACCGGAAGAGACACAATGTCGCCTGCTCAATAAAAAAGGAACAGGAAGGATATAGTTATAAGGAATAAATAAGACTCCATAGCAAGCACCATAGCTTCATTCTCAGTATACTACAGCACTAAGCCAACAAGTTTCTTGAGCGAACATATCCATTTCAGGCCACTATCAGCAGTTTTTATCAAAAAATGGATTTAAAACTGAAATTTCAACAGCAGCACACCTATTTTGACCTTTGGCTACGAATTAAATGGCTCATGATGAGCAGAACAAAGCCATATGCCACTATGCCCAGCATGGTGTAGCATACCTGTTGATGTTGTGACAGATCTTGGGGATGAGCTTGGCCAGGCGCATAATGTCCTCCCAGTCCGTGGGCTCCTCCGTTGACGAGAGGCCCACCACGTAGCTGTATGTCCGCCGGTCACCCTACCAACAACACCAGAGAAACTTTTTTTGTTCACCAACAACGCCACCAGAAGCAAAACACACCTAACATAAGACATGCCACACAGAGAACACTGAAAAAGCCAGAACTAACTTCAAGCATCAGTGTAGCACATATCATATGGGTCGTTGGAGGGACACAGCTTTCAAAAGCAATTTTATTTTTTGGCGGATGTACAGACTAGACAAAGCATGGCGGAAGACTGGTTCAACATTCATTGCGTTTCTGAATGTTTGCTACACGTGATGACATTCTTAGATTTTTTTCCATTGCACTTCTTTTTTTTTCTTTTTTTACAAAGCAGTTGGAATACATGTCTAAACTAAAAAAAGATGCCAAATAAAAAATGTACAGTTCATCAAAATGAAAAAGCAAGAATGTCATCATATAAAGCGAAGTTCTGAGAATGCAACAAAAAAAAGGGGTTCAAAATAGACGAAACAATCGTGAAGAAATCTGCTACACAAGGTGGGTATCTAGTCAGAAAATTGCAATGGAGAAAGACGATTTTTCGAGCATTTCCCAGATATGCAGTGCCCCCACAGTGCATGAAACAATTCATTAAGAGTACTTCCCAGAAGACTCCACCAATGAAACTTCGGGACAGCACACAAAACGAGGCATACGAGTGGATACAATGATTAAAAGACGAATTACCTTTCGGCCATTTTTCACAATTTCAAAAGCCACATCCTCCCTAAAAGGATACTGAGGAGAACTCCACGTAATTTTCATTCTTGAACAAATTAATTGGCTTTTTTTATGTTTACACTGATATTTGTTAAACAGAAAAAGAAGCACTGTTACTGTACCACCTGCATCTTTTTTTCTCTGCCTAGTAGAATTTTTTGTTTAGAACTGTTTCGTTTTCATAACTGTTTTATTTTGTGCTCCTGATGGCAAATTTCTTACTGACGTGGTTGTCCTGCTTTTTTTTTGGTTTTCTGCCGCATGCATCACTCAGTAAATCTCCATACCTTCTACCTGATGACTGTCCGACAAGTCGCATGTACAATTCCCCCCTCCCAATATTACTGGGAGGGGGGACATTATTATAACGTCCAACTAT
Source organism: Amblyomma americanum (assembly GCA_030143305.2). Lineage (NCBI taxonomy): Eukaryota > Metazoa > Arthropoda > Arachnida > Ixodida > Ixodidae > Amblyomma > Amblyomma americanum. Next base: position 135,311 of record JARKHS020005544.1, read on the forward strand.
GGGTGCTGTAGGTATTGTAATATATAAGGTTACTGCTGAAAAATATTGAACTTTCCATTATGAATTTCCATACCCTGCTTGCTTTAGAAAACTATCTCATGCATGGCCTCCATTAGGAGTCATTTTCATTGTGGCATAACATGTACACTACAGCCGTTTGCCTTGCGCCGCACTTTAAACTGGACCTGTTAACATACTATTCAGTATAGGGATCCAGCTGACAGTACCAGCATTTTGTGGAAGAAGCAGTCAGCAATAGTCCAATTTCCTGTTCTGCTCACTCCTCCTTCATCATCATTAATTTATTACTGTTATTTTGATTACAGTAGAATCTCAATGATACTTACTTCAGTGGCCACAAAAAAATTCGCATCTGAAACTTCATATCATCCAAAACAAACAAAATCCATATGCAGAAGCATGGGAAATGAATTCACACAGACTTATTCACGGCCAACAGGAGTTATGCAAGGCCACGCGACCACAGCTCACTACTCGCGGTGTATAAAGCACGAATGGCGAGGGCAACGTCAACGATGTGTCCGCTGCCGCTCACAGCTCGCGGTGCGTACTGCACGACTAGCAATAGTGGCGTCAGTGATGTACAGGCGGGGCTTAGTGCTCAAGGGTGCGGCCATCGCTCACGTGTTCAAATCATCCATAGTGACGCAAGAGAGAGTTTGGAATATCCAAAATTCTTCATATTCTACAAAATACACTCCAGGGAATTATATGAATTCGCGTCGTCCTGAAATGTGTATCGACCGTGTTCATAATTATTATAATTATTATTATTATTAATAGAACTTGTCCCACTGCATAAGGCACAACAAAGCTTTTAAGTGCCCAGATGAATGATAACATCAAACGTATAGCAAACTACAAGCACAGATGAACAGTGCTACAACTAACAAGTACCAATAGCAACCAGAATGGCGCCTAAAAGTGACACGACAGCCACACGTACCTGGACACCAACACTCTTGATGGGCAGTAGGGTGGACGTGAGCTTGTACTGCTGTGAGACGCGGCTGAGGAATTCACACTCTTCCTCCGTTGCACCGTTCTGGACCCGGTTGATGAGGGAGTGCTTCTACAAAACGAGATGGTGCTGACACTTAGAAGCGAGCAGTTTTTTTTTTAAATGACAGACAAGAAGTCGCCTTCCTTAAATGTGGACACCACTGCTGTGCACAATTTTCAAAAAAATTAATGCAAAGACAGTGTGCAATCAAGCTCCCCTCGGGCACATCTACACAGCCAATGGTCGAATAACCTTAAATGTCCCGACACCCTCAACAATAGTCAAACAGGCATAATGCAAGGATACTGGCATAAAATATGCTTCCGAAAACCTATTCTCTAAGAATGAGAACTAGGTTCATACTTGCATCCAGTTTCACTAAAGCATGCATGTTCTGGGCAACAGGCAGACACAAAAAAGTGAATGCTTAGTGCGTTCAAGTAAAATCAAGAGCCCACCTTCTTTAGTGAGCTGGAGTAGTCTATGATGATCTTGACCAATACACTAGTTTCCGAAAAGTCCTTCTCCATGTAAGGTTCGTCACCACATAGAACCCTCACAGCAAGTCCGGGGCCTGAAACCACAACAGACAACCACCCATAAGCACATGTTCAAAGCTAACAATAAACACTGAAATGTAGGATAGCAATACTTCTTAACAGGTAAAACAGAATTTTATAACCCCTTAGCTTTCTCAAATTCCTCACTTTCTTACACCGAGGTTTCTGATGATCATAAATGCCAAAGAAAACATGCTCAGGATCATGAAAATATGAAAAATCAGCACTGCTGCTAATCAGTAATGCCAAAACTTACACGGACTTGACACAACATACAATAAAAATATTGCGATATAGTCAAATCTTAATAATTCAAGCTTGAAAGGGACAGAAAAAGTATTTTAATTACACATAGCTCAAATTAAGTGGAAGCTTTTTAGCATACTTGTTGTTGATGTGTCAAAAGTATCAGTTTGAACAAATGAGCTGCTCAAAAAGGCAAGTTCAAACTAATGACAGCCAAGTCAAGGTCAAATGTTTCAGGGGAATCCCCCAAGGTGGAGTGGTCCCGGGTTTGAACCCCGGACAAGGACGAATTTTTCTTTAACTGTGAAGTTTCCGAGAAAGCTGTATAGCTTTCCTTCATAGCCGATAGGCTGTGCTCGGGTGGATGCCAATGAGTTATTACTCCCTTATTAAAATGTCAGCCCACTCTATAAAAGCCTTTACATAAAAAATAGAACTATAAACTCTTGCTTAAATACAGGCCTGTTTGAATGTAACTTCCCACATACAAAATGGACTCTAATGGACTCTGATTAACTTCAGCTTCCTTATTTCGAACCACCAGTTTATTTGCAATGAGGCTTCAGTCCTATTTATATAAAGTGGATTAAAGGGCCCCTTTTCACTCGAACTCTGCACAATTCAAACAAATTTTCAGTCCCCTACAATTCCGAATTATTGATGGTCAGCTGTGCCCTTTCATGGTACCATCAATAGGAAAACTGCTAGGTTTACTAAAATTATCCTCATCAAAAATGCCCATGCACAAGAAAACACAAACAAAGAACACAAGAAAACACAAAACATCCTGGGATCTGTACAACCCTTATGATGGCCATTGTACCCTCCCAACCCAGAAGACTCACCAGGGAAGGGGTGCCTCTGGACGAGTTCGGCGGCAAGACCCAGGTCCCGTCCCAGGGCGCGCACCTCGTCCTTGTGGAAGTCCTTGAGGGGCTCAACCACACGACCACGCGCCCGCAGCTGCCGCACCAGGTCGGTGTCATTGTGGTGCGTCTTGATGGCATCCGCCTGCCCACTGGCCAGGTGTGAGGCACTCTCAATCAAGTCAGGCCTCAGAGTGCCCTGCCCCAGGAACACATCGTCTGGGTTGAGCTGCAGCTCGGTAATGACCTCGTTGGCCACCTGAATGGACACGCCAGTAGGCCGACAGTCAGCCATCCACAACATGCGAAAACAGCAGCAATCTTTCAAGTATCAACCTGTTAAATACGTGGAAGAAGTGGTAGGTACAAAATGATACACAGATATGAAGAAAACTTTAGCTGGAAGTGCGCTTAGTCTGCCACCTTCATATGTCTGAATTTTTTGCCTATTTTATGCCTAAGATAAAATATTCAACTTGTAGAAATAGCACGAAAAAACGAGGATGACTGGAAGGCACATTTACAGACAAGACCAGCATTTGTCTTGTCTGTAAATATGCCTTTCCATCATCCTCATTTTTTCGCGCTGTTTCTAAAAGTTTCAACACGAAGCAACTATAGCCCATACCAAAACTTTAATCAAATATTTCACCCCAAAATGTCGCCAGTTGAACATGCTTCACCTCATTACTATCAGCCTTTACATGAACACTTCCTAACATAAAGGAATACTGAAAGCACAGGAGAAGACACTGGACAATAGAACTGGAAGGGAGAAGTGCTACTCACAACTAGGTTCATTCGGGAACTTTATTTCAGTACACCCACCTGAGCAGTTGCAGCAGGATTTCTTCTGCGCTTTCAAAATTTCGCGTGCTGCATCGGCTAATCCAAAAACAACTTTGCTAACTCTTAACATAGCCTTCTCATTATAAACTGGTGCCATTTAAACTCGCTTAGTGTGCTTGTGAGACAAACAAGCCCCTGACCAGAGCAGCTGTTTTTCCCAACAATAAGACTTATTTGTGGCCATGAACTAATGAGTGTCTTGCCAAATGAATGACAGAACACAGACTGTTGTGGCTCATAAAAAGCAGGCTAACACCAAATACGACCAACTTTGTGATCACTCATAAAGTGGGACTCCTACACCCATTCCTTCGCACTCCATAATGCTGGCCCATTCCAACCAATCATGCAACGCACCCGCATGAAGGTGTCCCCGATAATCTTGCGCTTCTCCTCAGGATGCGCTGTCTGGCAGAGCATCTTGGTGGTGCGCTTGCGCTGGGGATCCTTGGGGTCAATGGGCACCGTGGTGGTGCCATTGTAGAACTGGTGCGACGCGTCCACCACCCGCAGCCGCAGGCCCAGGTGCTTCAGGGACTGCTCCACCTGGCGCAACATGCAAAGGACACGGACGGTGCGTCATTCAAGCGGCCATCAACACTTTGGCATACTCGATGGATTTCTTGAGCAGCACTCTTAAAAAGATCACCTGTCATGAGTTTTATCACCCTTTCGAGTGCCCTTTTCGCGAGCATCCATCTCGAAGGAATTAAGGCACCAATAGATTGCAAAATTTATTAGCCTGAATGAGCAAAGAGGCAATGTCGTGCATTTCCACATGTTTTTCTTCAGCATACTTTATGCACTCAGCCTGGTGAGCTGCTTACAGACTATTCTTTCAAGCATGCAACACTGCCATCATTTTTCTGTATGGCATCAGATGGACACAAGATATATCAGTCACAAGAATGACTGCAAGAAAATTCAATGTGTGACAATACATATACTGCTGAAGCCTCCGCACAACAATGGCCATTTCCCATCTTCACTGCACTTGGATGCATGTCAACTGTCACACCTGAGACCAGTAAAGCGAACTCATTTATCAGTGCACATGCATTCTAGTGGTGCGGCATCTCTGCATACCGCACTAGTTTGACAGTGTCAGTCAATTAAAGACCACAATAAGATGTGCAAATCCACTGTATGCACAATCCAAATCATGGGACCCTAAATGCAGATGCATAACATCCTGATAAGACCATGAAGCATGCAGCAGCTTACTAGCTACTAGTGGTCATCATTCAGCAAACCAAGCATCCTGTTAGAAGCAATGCATGACCAACATTAACGTAGAATCGTCACAACTAGCTCTTGCCTGGGCCACAATCAACTGCAGCCTTCAAGAGAGCGATTACAGGAGCTAGTTGGTGGTTCATTGTGTGGGAACCGCGCTGGACTTAGACAAGAGACACTGCAAGGACCACGGCAGACGAAGCGCAAACTTTCAACTCTAGTATGACAGTGCCAGTTGAAAGTTCGCACTTCGTCTGTTGCCGTCCTTGCAGTGTCTCTTGTCTAAGTCCAGCGCAGTACCCACACGATGCAGCCTTCAGCTGCTTATTCCTATAGCCAGAAAATGGGCCCTTGTAGGCCGAGTGCACACATACATTTCAAGTGCAATTGAGCCAATGTGAAAACACTTCAACCCATGTGACTGCATGAGCAGCTAAGACATTGCCTGGGCCACAATCAACTGCAGCCATCAAGAGAGCGATTACAGGAGCTAGTTGGTGGTTCATCGTGTGGGAACCGTGCTGGACTTAGACAAGAGACACTGCAAGGACGACGGCAGACGAAGTACAAACTTTCAGCTCTAGTATGACAGTGCCAGTTGAAAGTTCGCACTTCATCTGTTGCCGTCCTTGCAGTGTCTCTTGCCTAAGTCCAGCACGGTTCCCACACGATGCAGCCTCCAGCTGCTTATTCCTATAGCCAGAAAATGGGCCCTTGTAGGCCGAGTGCACACATGCATTTCAAGTGCAATTGAGCCAATGTGAAAACACTTCAACCCATGTGACTGCATGAGCAGCTAAGACATTAAAGCAGGCCTCCACAAAAGAACAGCAATCATGAGAGTGGCACAAGAGTATTCAGAAAAAGCCAAGTGCACAGGGGCACGAGTAGCACACAGCTATGCAAGCTGCCAACAAAGATCTGACACAGATGTACATAGACAAGCTAACCAGAAACAGCAAATGTGGCAACAAAAAATTTTCATTGGAGCTATAGAGCCACAAGACTATCACCAAATAACGCAAATAATGACACCGTAATGTAAACAAGTGTGCCTCGATACGAGGACAGGCATCAGATGAACTAATGAGTATGTCTCTGTTGCGCTTTACTGCACCATTCGTACAGTCTGTCCCTGAGCACCTTCTATTTTTGCAAGGTTTTTATATTATGTTTTGCACAAGTTGCTTTGCATGGTCTTAAAGCTGCACAGAGCCACAGGTAGTTTTGGTCATCATTCCATCATTTCAAGTTACGTTGTTAGCGAATGTACAATACATTCCCATACTTCTTAACTACGTTTTCAAGGAGGTGTTACAACTGTTCATCGTATCAATTCAAAACACCCAAGTTTAAAGAACGCAAGGTTGGCTGTAAGCACACTTCTGAAGCAAAAAATGGTCTATTCCTCTTCATTTCACGTTATCACCTTTGCCGATTTCCCTGGTCCCAGAATTACAGTTTGGATTGACAATTTAAAATCAATTCTTCACAATTTGCACCAAGCAGCGAGCAATGTTACTGGAAAACAACCAGCTGTGAACAGGCAACTCAATCTTAGTATTCAGTTCAAACAATACCCATTAAGACAACTATTTTTTTAAGACTAGTCCCACTAAAAGAATAATGCTCGAAAGAACACATCGTGCTGCTCTGCTTTAATAAGGGGGATGGTAGGCAAAGTTGTCCAAAAAACGATTTTTTGATTTTGCACTTTAGAAATTCCACGATTCCTAAAGAACATGCCCTCCAAGAAGCATGTTCGTAAAAGCGTAGGACGATATTTTAAAAGGGTTCCAACGACACCTATTCAGTGCTTAAATGGAGCGTGACATGAGGCAGGATGCATTCACACAGCTTGTTTTGGTTGTAAATAAAACATACCTCCAAAAGAGAGTGTCTTTTTCATAAACTAGACTTAATAGAGTGGAAAACGAGATTCTATGCTTAAATAGTTCTGTTTTTGGCGCATTGGTGCAGTCTGTTAGAGTTGAACTGCTATCAGTTGCTTTGTCAGTCAAGCAGCCTTATTTCTGAAGAGTTTGCTAAACCTGAAGGATGCTTGCTGAATACATTGTGAAGACAGCCATGCCTCATTTCTCTTCCAATTCACGAGAGAATTGCACGTAGCAAACCAGTGTGCTATATAAGATGTATTTTGTAACGTGGCAGTGAACCATATGAACAACAACCTGGTATCGAAGGCATATTTTCGTGGCTTTGCCGAATGGAAGACGAGGTAGAAGATGAAGATATGTGCCAGGAATGGCTTTATAAACAGCTTCAAGCAAACAATGCTGAAGGATAGGCACTAGGCACAATACAGGATTGGTACTGTGCAACCAAGGCTTAAACGGCAATTTCTGAAAATGCAGTTTTTGTGCATGTAAGGAACACTTTCTCATCAGAGTTTTGAAAACATTAAATGAAACTCTAAGGATGTTTAAATGTAAGCCTTTTCCAACTACTGAACTAGAAAAAGAAGGATTTGAACAAACGTATCTTTTAGATTTATTTTTGTATCACTGAAGGGGGGGTGACAAACTGAATGTCAAAATTCTAAACAATTTTTTTCGCAAAATATTTATGTAAATTTTCGTCGTTCTGATGGCAACAGTTATTCTGTAAATGTGCCCTTCTCAAAGTTCCACAGCACTAATATTGTTTTTCCTGTAAGTTCAAATCTGCGCAATATTTTTCAATATAACATGGTGTGCTTCAGGAAAACTTATAAATCAAACACCCAGAAAATTTCGAGTTTTCTGCCGTAACGGAAGCTGAGAAACACAAAAAAATCTCTAACCACAGTTTGCACAATACCATCCCTCTTTAAAAAAAATTTGAGCTTTCTTCTGACATCTGCAACAAGCACGTCTGCATATAATTATGGTTCTTAATCTATTAGGTATTTATGCGACAATTCCCAGATCAAAGGTACCCTGGTGCTTTACCAACCTTGTGAAAAAGCAATACTCACACTCCACACCACACCACACCGTACTGCAAGTCTAGGTTTGACCTCCACCAAGCAGAGTAACTGTACTGCCTATGCTGCGCCCTCTGTTGTCAGTGACAGCCAACGTAAGTACATCAACCCACCTGCATACTCTCGTCCTTGCGCATGAAGCCGTTGTCTATGTGCAGCGCAATTACTTGGTCCTCCCGCAGGGACTTGTGCAGGAGGGCAGCACACACGGTCGAGTCCACGCCTCCGCTCACCAACATCTGCACCACGGGAACGTCAAACATCAGCCATGCCATTTGCACAGATTCTTGTACAGCACAGCGGACTAAGTAGCAACGAGACAAATGTTCAGTAGTTGTTTCACAAGCACCAAATAAAATTAAGGCTGTTACGAGGAAAACCCAATTCACATTTGTAAGCCAGCCGTGCAATTTATTCCCAAAACTGAACTTTAGTTCACTTCAATTAATGTAAGTGAAGTGGGGAGAAAGGGCGATCTTCAGCACCTTCTGTTTTCTACCACTTAGAGTCCCTTGTTTTGTATGCTGCCTTGTAAAGCTTACAGTAAACCGCCAGCTCTACCCACTTTATACTGAAACAAGCAAAAAAAAAGAAGACAAATACTCACTGCGCCAGAAAAAAAAAATGGCAGATGATTTCCATAGGCGATCAGAAGCAACTTAGATGCGCTGGTGCTTCAGTTTTCCCATCGGTATTGGCTCAGTTTTCAAGGTCAAGCAAATATTGGCAAAATTGCACTTAAGCTCCGCCTTATGGGCGTCATGCGATATCATTAATGCAGAATTGGTCATTCCCTACTTTCTCTACAGACAGTCAAACATCGGCAAAATCTGAAATTGGGGGTTTTAGTACTTCCTGTACATATTTATTATTGTGTAAATAGCTTTTGTGTATATTACCTCTCCCCCATATCCCCTCTTTCAGTTCCCTCACCTCTTTCATTTCACTTCTCCATTCTGCCTGCTACCCTTTTTTTCCGCTACCCCAGCTCAGGTGCTTCAGTATTGATGGCAGTTGCCGGGGCTAGCAAAAACCTTTTCCTTCCTTATTATTTTAATAAACCACTCACTACTACTTTTAGTGCTAGCCATCGCAGTGACTCAGTGGTTAAGGTGCTCATCTACTGATCCGGAGTACCCGGGTTCGAACCCGACCGCGGCGGCCGCATTTCGATGGAGCCCATGTGCTGCGCGATGTCAGAGCACGTTAAAGATCCCCAGGTGGTCGAATTTATTCCAGAGACCTCTACCACTATGGCTCCTCTTTCTTCCTTTCTTCACTCCTTCCTTTATTCCTTCCCCTTACGGTGCAGTTCGGGTGTCCACCAAGATTTTTAAACAATTACTGCCTCATTTCCTTTCGTCAAAATCAATTTTGATTTGTTTTAGTGAACTAAGCAAGCACACACCATGAAGCACAAAATCGCAGGCTTCTTTAAGAAACAGCACCGCATCTGTGGCAGCTTTATTCCACCTACCATTAATACGGCATACCAGCAGCTGCACTGAATTCACATCTGGCAAATACCCAGGTATGTCACATTACATGGCCCACAGCACGTTCTCCTTCAGCTCTTCCCACCCTGTCTTCCAGAAATGGCATCATCTAAGCCACCTTGTCGCTGCCACAGACCCCATGACAGGAGTAGCCCCACTCACCAAGACTTTGCTCTGACCAACAGTGCGCCGGATGTACTCGATGCACTCGAGCTCCCTGCTCTGGAGGGTGAAGTTGCCCGAGAGGCCCGCAATGTCATACAGGAAGTTGGAGAACATGGCTTTTCCCTTGGGGGTCAGGTCCACCTCAGGGTGGAACTGGACACCATACACCTTCATCTTGTCGTTTGCCAACGCTGCACATGTAGAAAGAGAAAAAACAAATTAAGCAAACAAAGTTGGCTACTGCCAAAGTCCCAGGATCTCAAGCTGGAAAACTTGTCAATCTAACAAGTGAATGAGATTACTTCCCTAGCAATGCTCACAAGCCCAGCTGCTTTCGTGAACTTATAAAATTTCACATATGCAAAAATCTGAGGTCGATAGCATCCGCACGACACTAGCAGAAAGAGGAGGAAGATCAGCTGGATGTGGATGTTACAGGCTATCCACCTCAGACAAAAGAGTAAACCCTGGCAATTTGTCTGATGCAAATACTTTCCCAAATATATCGTATTCTAATAGCTCTGGCCTGGTTCCTCCAGCATGGGTAAAAAGAACAGAGACTGGAGCAAACACGGCTATTATAGCCCACAATGCATCCCAGTATGGCTTTCCCTGCTCTGTTCTGACTATCTGCCGAGAGCACATCATATTGCAGCAAAATCTGATAATATGAGTCTACATATTAGCAATCCCAGTTAATTTGTAGACTTGCTGCAGTCTCTAAAATTAATAATGCATATTACATCAAATAACACAACTAGTCACTGTGCCTATGCCAGGATAATGCACTGACTTCAGGCAACCGGAGACTCTGAGAACAAGAGGACATCATGCCGGACCTACACTGCCGCCATTACCCCAAATTAACAACACCTGGTCTCCAAGTTAGCAATTTGATCTATCACTTTCAGTACAGCTGCTCGTTCTGCATGCCTTTCAGCTTTGTATTCAGCCGTTTCACTTTTATGCTTTCCTTGAATCCCGCCCCACACTTCCTGAGAGCAAGTCGCAGCATGATTACTCATGTAAACTGCTTGTTTCTATTGTTTCCCGATAGTTCCACTATGAAAAAAAAAGCGCAGGTATAAAACAGTTTAAGTTCAAGTAAAAACTTAAAGAAGTGCCGAATAAGTAAGCTAGTGAGTTAACAAGCCTGGGGAAGCAACGAAACGAGGTGGACTTCATCAAACTCTCTGTGCTCTACACACCATCATACGTATGGTGACAAGCCTGTAGAGAACCTTTCCTGCCCACACGAGCATCTAAGGAGATTTGCAAAGTCAATGAAGAAAAATCGAAACTGTTCACCATTAATAAGCAAGCGTCCAACGCCATAGACTTGCATGTGTGCTGGCCAAGACAGAGCCAGCTGTTCAAATTATCGAAATAATGGGGGTCAAATAAACAAGCTTTTAGCGTACAGGCACAGCTGCTTAAATAGCAAGTGACATAGGTTCTATTGATGCCGGCATGGTCATGTCGTGCGTTGCAGAACATCTTTGATGAGTCAAAGCAGCTGCAATTCAGTCAAAGCAGCTGCAATTCTTGTGCGTCATCCGAATCATTCGTTTTTCGGGGTGCATGTGATGCCTACTTAACGCACAGTGCCGTAAGCGCATGGACATCTTGTTGACGTTGAAAGGCATTCTGGCTAGGTGGTCTAAGAACTAATTACTGCAGAACGAAAACAGGGCAGTTTTTATAAGGCATGAGGAAAATAAATATTCGTTTAGAGAGCCAGAATAGCAGGGTCTATTCCTATTCGAATGCGCCAATTGTGAGAGATTTCGAATTACACAACACCGGGATTTTATGACAGTTTTGCAAGGTGTCCCCTGAAAGTCCTATATAATCGAGGTTCTACCCATCACTTCATATAAGACGACCATCAAACGAGAGCCTCCTTTGGCATGAGCTGTGGCACAAACTGCTACCAGAATTTCATAGACAGAAAAGTTATACAGTGCACAGCAAAAAAACTAGGGCTGTGCTTTCCTCTCTCATCGCGTACTTTTCAGCCCTTTCAACGCCAATGCTAACAAGGAACACAAGGTGTGTTTAACTGTAATGCATTAAACATATGTCTGTACGCAGCACTGAAGTGCACCAGAAGACGGCCATTTATTGCCTTTGCAGTAATGGGTTCATTTACACAACATGCAACAGTAGCAAAAAAAAAGGGGGGGGATCAACCATTGTGCACGAACAGGAAACGGATGTGAAAAAAATGTGGTAATCAGTAACCAGAAATGCAATTTAACTGCTTTTAGCTCAGCTACAAGCTGGAAAGATGCACTTTCTGGTGACCATTATTGTAACATCCCAGTGCATGTCCTCAATGTCCTGTAACAGCACCGATTGTGAGAGATGCTATGACAATTAAAACTGATTTTACTAAATAAACCGTAGAGAATAAAACTGCAACAGTGCTTTGCGTGTGAAAAAAAAAACAGGGCAGAGTACTGAGCAGATTGATTAATTTTTCACCATCGTTCAACTCAAATTTCATATTGCCCACAAGGTACATGAGTGACTACAAAAGACACCCAATTGCAACTCTGAATTAACCTCGACTGCCTGCAGTTCTTTCAGCATACACCCAAAGACTGGCATAAAGGCATTTTCACTGCCCATTAGAAAGCAGTTGCCAGAACGTACTTGAATGTTTTAAAGCACATTCTCACACAAACAAAAGTACAGGCAAACACTAATTGTGCTGGGCTCGGTGAAGCAAGAGAGGGTGAAATACAATTTGCAGGAAAACGTGCAGAAACAAAGAAGCCCCACAGCCCACCTGCAATCGTAGAACCCGATGTGGCGATGACCTTAAAGTTCTCGGCCGGCTTGTCGACGCTGTCACCATGGGTCAGGAGTGCCTCTTCCTCCTTGTCCATGCCTCTGTGGGGTGAACAAAAACAAGATGCATGCAGCACACTGAGAACACAATCCTCAAGAGTGCCCTGGGCAATCACTAATCATTAATGACATCCACACAACAAAAACAGGCCCAAGAAAAGAGGCTGAAGGCAGAGCAAAATTTGTTACGAGGTGATGGTAGAAATGCTAAGTTATGGTATGTGTAGTTTATTGTCTACAAGCTACACCTGGACTACGACAGAGGCCATAGCCGAAGGCCCTGGATTAATTCTGACCACCTACGATTCTTCACTGCCCACTGACGTCACAAAGAATACAGGCATTTTTACTTTCCTCAAGTACAAGCACTGCTTCACATTTGCTACGCTAGTTAGGTATGAATAATCATGGGTAATAAATGAGCTCCTTTGTTATGAAGTGATTCAATGAAGGCTGCCAAGCAAGTATGATGCGAGTGTGAGATGACTGATGTAAAATTCAAGCAGAGACCTGACAGGCATAGTTCAGCTTCTGCGTTATTAGAGCAGAATATGATCCAGAATGGCTAATGTTTTAATATATTTGAGGAAAATCCCCCAAGGTGGCTAATGCTATAAGCTATAACAATAAAGGCTAATGTTTCAGTAGCTTTGATAGCAGTATGTTGAACGCAGACATTCCATGTGCGGTCAGCTGCAAGATGATTGGTTTGGTTTATGGGGGTTTAACGTCCGAAAGAGACTCAGGCTATGAGAGACACCGTAGTGAAGGGCTCCGGAAATTTCGACCACCTGGGGTTCTTTAACGTGCACTGACATCGCACAGTACACGGGCCTCTATAATTTCACCTCCATCGAAATTCGACCGCCGCGGCCGGGATCGAACCCGCGTCTTTCGGGCCGGCAGCCGAGCGCCATAACTACTCAGCCACCGTGGCGGCTTCAGTTGCAAGATGAACTCCCCGGATAATCAGTGGGTGTTACATGGTCAACAGTGCCGTCTCTGCTAAAGTATGAGTAGCAATGCATCATTTTGTAGAAAAAGATTATTGCTCCGATCTTTCATATTTGTGGCCATCAAACAGCTTGCTTATCAAGTATGAAATACCATTGAATTCATGCTGTAAAATAATGCCATGGGCCCAATTAATGGAATAGGTACACGACAGCCACTGACAAACCGAGGTTTGAGTTTTAAGTCATTAAGTAGATAAGAAGACATAAGATTTAATGAAATATTGCTACCTTGCAGCTGAGGTCGCATTTGTTTCTTGGTTTCTCACACTTGCCACCATGACACTGCTACCACTTAACACTTGTCAGCACTAGAATACATAAAAATGGGCCTGTCCACTGATAGGAAATTTCTCCTCAAATACAATTTAGTATTTCTGATGCTACCAGTGTGGGATCAGGAAGCTCGGAAACATTACGCTGCTCTAGGACAATGTAGGCCCTCAAAGCTCAGCTGTTGGTCCCTTGAACCCCATGCGTCAAAAGGAAAGTAACAGCAGCATACAAAGAAACTAATAACAAATATAGGCAGATACAGTTGACAGTACATGACTGTTGGAGCATTACAAGGAATGACACCACAAACGATAATATTGCAACTGCCTAGCAAAAATGCACGTGTCAAAATAATGACAAAACACCACCAGCTCACTTGAATAACGGGGACTTCTGATCAACCTGGATCTTGAACTGTCCATCTTCTCTAGAGTCCTTTTGCGTCACTGTGCCACCAAACTCCCGGTTGATCATCTGGGGGGGGGCACAACAGACAATACCCAATGGTGTGAAGATTAGGGTTAAAAAGAAATGAAGTTTAGAAAGGACACATCTACATACAAGAGATGTGGCAACCAACGGGAACAAAGGTGCGGAAAACAGCTACTGCCCGTCAACAATGATGCAGCAATATTTATGCAAATCAACGGCAAGAAATTTTACATGCTCCTCGACTGCTGACGCTCTGCAAAAAGAGTTCATCATGCCCGAGCAAACAATCTGGCACACACCTGGGCCAAAGTTTTTGTATACAAGTGCAAGTGTCCATAAATAATGTCAAAGAAAGGAATATTAAAATTATAGATCGTCCATGAACCTCAATGGCCTCACAAGTTTATGGTAAGCCTACCTAATTAGAGAAGTGCTAGTGGGAACAACTATAAAAATAATGAAAGGAACGATGCACACGCTATGCACTCTGGCTTCTTTCATCACAAAAATCTGGCAGAAGCAGAGGTGCAGTTCTCTGTACCATTAGAAAACATCACTCTCTTCTGATAAAGTTTGTTCAGACATGGCCAAGCTGTGTGAAAAGAACACACACACACGAGACAGGAGAGTGCAACTTGCATCTTGTGTGTGTTCTTTTCATGCAGCTTTGCCATGTCTGAAGAATTACACCAACTAGCCCAACATGTTCTACTCAAAGTTTTTAAAGTTCACAATTCAGCTAGAATAATCAACATATTCTGTGGTCAACAGTAGACAAAACAAACAATAATCTGCTGAAATACTGGAAAGTCGATTTGAGCTTCGCACTCAAAAATATTACTCAAATATCGCCACAGAGCTTGTGGACGCCAAAGCAGGAACTGACACGGCCAAATGCATAATATATCTGCGTACACACTGAATGCACCCATTATTTTTGTTGCCAAAATATAAAGCTTTTCTAAATACTACCGTATGTATTAAACAGGAATACACCTCCCAAAATCTTCATGCTCTTTGGGCAGAACTAAAGTCTGCTCATTATACAAGTTAATATGGTATATTGAAGCAATGTCCCCCAAATGACAGCATACCTGCATTCCATAGCAGATGCCCAGCACAGGAAGGCCACACTGGAATATCTCTGGGTCATATTTGGGAGCATCGGGCGCATACACCGACCCAGGACCACCAGAGATGACGATGGCCCTGGTGTGTGCAATGGGGGGAAGAAAATCAGACAATGTGAAAATAAATTAAAAACAGCAGAGGCCTGAAAGTACTCTCACAAAGAGAGCAAAAATGCATGCAAGACCTATATATATGAAAGGAATACAGACTCAGCTTAATGTCCAGCACATCAACAAATACCCATTTGTGATCTTCCCTGCAGCTGCCATTTTTTCCTAGTCCTTAAATTTTGTGCAAGAAGAACCGGAGTTGCCAGCAAGGCAATTGTTTCCATACACAGTTTCGGCACACTACACAGCCCTAACATTTTGCAGTACATAGGATGGAGGCAGATTTACTGAACGGATCACACAACGCCTTCTTACTTACAATAGTCTTTTCACCGACACGCACACACGCCAAACTTAACTAGGTATAAAAGAGGCCAATACTAGTCTTTTGGAAACAAGGTAAGCAAAGGAAAACATTACTCATTTTCTTTTTTTAATTGTTAGAAAGGAAAACTAAACGGCTAATCATTTTAGATCGGAGATAACTTGGCAGAAGAAAGCAATGGAACTCATAGGTCCCACTGGAACCTTGTCGTTTTTTCTTCTATTTTGTCAAATTATCCCCTATCTAAAATGATTACCCAATAACATCCCTTTAACAAAAAAAAAATTGGCAGCAGCAACAAATACTTTCATTAATCTTCCTTGGTTTCAAAGACTGCTGGCGTCCTTCATACAGCACAAGCACATTGCACATGTGTATACTGATTGATTTCAGCACACAGGGGAACTCACTTGTAGCCCTGGCTGACAAGCGACTTGGCGCTGGTGGACAGCGGCAGCATGACGGACTCGACACAGAGCTCGCGGATGCGCCTGTCGATGACCTTGCCATACTGGGCGCCCGCGTCCAAGATGGCCACCCGCTCGCTGTGGAGCACCCCATTGAGGTGGCCCTCGCTCTGACCCGTGTCGTGCATCCCGCGCTTCGTCCCACAGCAGCACTGCACCCACAACACACAACAGGTCACGACAGGCCTATGCTACATAGGACATGGCGCTCAGCATCACAAGGAAAAAGCACTGACAGATTGAGACACAGGGAAAGAAAGATGCACACAACACTGCGCCAACTAGAAATTGAAGCACTGGTTAGAACACCGCACTTTGTTATACACAAGAACAAGCGTCACAGAATATTGCTATCTAGTTACATCAGTAAATCCCGATACCAGGAAAGCCTGCAGGTTAAATGACACAACCATCCTCATGAGGGATGATCTAAGAAGCTGCCATTAATTGCTTGATAAAACAACCAAACGTTTATAGACAATGCTTCACAAATTTTAAACGCCGCCACGCAGATGCACTCAGCTTTCAGCACACTGGCAGATAAAAAAAAAAAGATTCCTAGATGTATTTCAGGCTGCACTGATCATAGCCATAAAGTAGGTGTTCCTTCATGTCATACTAAACATTTTTATTCATTTGTCCCCAGCACTTCTGAGAGTTGAAACCGCCTACCCAGTTTTGTAGCTGACATTACTAACTTTAGGTTTGGTTTGGTTTATGGGGGTTTAATGCTCCCAAAGCGACTCAGGCTATGAGGGACGCCGTAGTGAAGGGCTCCGCAAATTTCGACCACCTGGGGTTCTTTAACGTGCACTGACATCGCACAGCACACGGGCCTCTAGAATTTCACCTCCATCGAAATTCGACCTACGCGGCCGGGATCGAACCCGCGTCTTTCGGGTCAGCAGCCGAGCGCCGTAACTACTGAGCCACCGCGGCATTACTAACTTTAGTACTTTAAGACTACCGTATGTAATCTCTCCTTACAAATTCTGTTGACTTCCTCTTGCATTTGTTATCGCTGTCATTTTTTTTTCTCATGTTTTTTTTATTTCTTCGTCTTTTTTTGCCGCCTTACACCAGTTATTGTTGTTCTTGCTGCACTTATGTGTATGTATGTGTGTGTATGTATGTATGTATGTGCGCGTATGTGTGTATGCCCTCCCACTCCCCTCTGTAATGCCTTTAGGCCTTGAGGGTATATAAATAAATAAATAAATAAAATAGTTTTATACCCCAAGGCAACAGCTAGGTTTCAAGATATGCCACATAATGAAGGGCTCCAGGTTAATTTCAACACCCTAGGGGCCTTTATAGGGCACCAAAAACCTCAGCAATAGGTACATCTATATTTTACTTGCATAGAATGCAGCCACCATGGCCAGAAATCAAACCTGCAAGTTTATGTCAAAAAGCAGAATGCCACACCCACTGAGCCGGCTTTACAAGTGCTCTCTAAAAAAAAAAAAGAAGAGGCTTCGAGAAACACAAGAATGCTTGTAGAAATAAAACCCTTTGCCTGAGCCCTCACTGACATTCAATGAAATGCTGGCAAGGAGTCTACAAAGTCCATTCAGAGATTGCCAACAGATCTATATTATGGCACCAGACTTTTAGCAATAGCTGAGCAAGTCTGTTGCTTTGTTTCTCCGTTACAATGCATGTTTGGGTCTTTGGGTCTGCCACTCCATTCAAACTCATGATGTCAGCAGTGACGATGCTGATGACATTGAAGTGGTTGGCAGTGTGGTCTGGCCTCAGACATCCAGACAAAAACTGCTTGATGTAATAGCAGTCCTCAAATGAAAACTACCTTTGGCAATAATACAACACTCCATTTTTGGGTCTTGTCTAGATTATAAAAATACCATTTGCAGTGAGAGTAGAGTTTATGTCATTAGAATGCAGTAGTCAATCAATACCAGGCAACTTAGGTTTTTCCCCAATGTTTGAATGTTTAATATAATAAACAAGTGCAGTGTGATAACAGAATGCTGCTGTCAGATAAAGAAAAGAAAGGATCGTAATGGCCTGCAGAATCTGCATGACAAATGTTTCTGATGAGCGGAAGTGAAGAATTCCAACCCACATCAACTAGACAGCGGCTAAGTGTGCAACAAATCAAATTTTTACATTTTTGTTTGATCTCAGAGGTCAACTAAGGTCATTCCCAAATGTTTTATACATTGAAAAATTCCTCCACTTTTCAAGACCATGCGAGAAACATACTGAATAATGAACCTGCAGTACAGAGTATTTCGGGGTCATGACACTGCAGATGGAATTTGTATGTCACTCAAAAGTCATAGCCACTCTGCAGACAGTGAAGGTCATTGGCAAACAGATTCCACTACAGCCCCTGAATCAGCTGCATTTACGTAGGTTGTTTTTCCCCTGCAACTTTTTCCACATAAGGAATGACACAGCACATTTTTTTTCCCCTCGGGCATTGAATAACATGAACATGCACTACACGACACTGAGGTCACTGAACAAATTAACTATGCTTTAACTCAAGTTGTAGCTGACATACAAGCCATATCACTGCAAAACTGCCAGCTGTAACAGAGAATTCACACCCCTGTGTAGCCTCCAATTTCCTAAACATGTCCTGAAAGCTCACTGATTTCATGCATCAAGATTTTAAGCAGCACAAACTAACTTTTACTTTCCAATAATGTCCAAGAATTTACTGCTGGAGCGATAAAGATGGTTTCAAGTAAAGTACGATAAACTGCTGTTCCCAGCTGAGACATTCATTTTGAAAGAGCCTGCAGCTGTTATTACACAGTACACACCAAATCAAAACTGAATTTAATAGAAATTTATATTTAAACATGCATGATCATGGACCCGGGAACAGCATATAAATCCATGAGCAAATTATTCGAGCTACACAGGTATTAGCAAATTGTGTGAAGCTTCAGCCTATGCAATAAGCCTGACGCAAAGTGTGAACAATTTATTGCGATCTGTGGTGAGCACGCTAGGCTGCAGCATTCTTCAAGAACACGAAGCGATCGCCTGATCAGTGTCTGTGACCCGAGTGGCGCGACTTGATGTGTTAAAGGAATGGCGCAGTGCCAAGACGGCACAACAGCAGCAGTATGTACTACGTACTTGATGTCAATGGCAGCACGACAGCTGTAGAAAGCAGTGTCACTTCTCACGTTTGAGGCTATTAACATAGCGGAGGGGTCACCGATGCGTGAAGTGTACAGCGGAAAAAAAAAACTGCATTCAAACATTCGTCATTCTTGCATTTTTCTGCATCATTATTTAGCGTCCGTACCAACTGCTTCCATTAGTAACGAAGACAGAAAGTAATGCAAACGTGAGCGGCGCGCGTCACATAATCCGACGATCTGCATCGCGTGAACCCGATCCACCGCATCTGTCAGCTCGTAAAGCGGATGGTAGCAGCTGTGACAGCGACATCCGTCGCACATTTTCCTTTCCTAACTGATGTTAAAAAAATTAGTGCCAGGCAAGCGCAAGCACAGCCTAGGATCGAGCGCCGCGCAGTGCACACGGAGGTAAGAAAGACCCAGCCGGCTTCCAGAGTCAGCCAATTCCAATTCAAACTAAGCCTAAGAAATTCACAAGCACCAGAAAAAGCGTGACGGTATTGACAGGCCCGCCTACGCAGCTACTGCACAGGAGTTATCGACGTGCCAAACGAAAACAGTAAGTGCGTACGCAACCCAATGCACACGCGACCCAAGGAGCGCAGCGCGCGGAGGTGAGCGAGCGAAAATAACCGGCCGCAGTGCATTCTGAAAGCAAGTGGGTACAGCGCTGCTGCTCATTTACGGCTCGCGCGTCAACGGCTCACCTCGAAGTTCTTGACCGCGAGGGCGTTAGGCGCGGCTGACCTTCGCAGCCTAGGAACGAGAAGCGCTCGCACGAAATTTGCCGAAGATCTGAGAATCTTCAATGCAAACCGATGCAAGAACTTCGGCGGGTCCTAGACGGACCAGTCGGGTGCAGGTAAAGAGACAGCAGCGTCGGCCGCAGCCAACGCGGGCTATGGGAGTTTCTGTAGTTGGTGATCGGGAAGGCTAAGTCCGAGGTAGGTGCACACACATCCAAGTCACCTCAGTACTGCGAGAGCAGGTTGCATTCACTCACCGTTAGCAGAGAGATTTTGTCAAGTAGTGAGGACGGGACAGTAATCACTACTGTTCCGGACAGATAAAGCGCGTGCGCAGAGGGCGACGCTCCAAGCGGTCGCAACTCGTACTTTCCAAGTTGCGAAATTGGCGCTCGTTTATTGCGTCTTGCTCGCTTCTGCGCGCTTCTCACGGCGAGAGCAGCGTTATCGCAAGTGTTGCGAGGGCGTAAGCGGCGCATTCAGCTCAGCGAATGTCCTTGAGTTTTTGGGGACGTTGAGAGAAATGAAAACTTACACTGAAAAGTAAACAGTGTACCGCGTCGGACATCAAAACCGAAAACGAAACTGCTGTGTCCTGTAAATTTGCCCGCGCTTTTTAATCGCATGTAAATCACCCTTAGTGCTTCAGAAAAATGTTGCTCGCATATGAACTTTGTGTGCTTTTTTTTACCTATTGAAGAATGAGTTTCTCTTCGGTTTACCGATGTGAAACCGTTAATATGCAATAGGAAGCACCGCCCAGCAGTTGTCTTGCCGTTCAGTTCTTCGCGCACTTCAATGCAACAAATTCAGCACATGCAGTGTCTTCGCAGCAAAAAATTATCGTATAGTGCTACGTGCAGTTGTGTTCCATGGTATTTCTTTGGATTATGAGGTAGTGCCTATGTAATCCGTCATAACTCAACTCCTAGTTAATTTCTGATGACCAACAGTTATTCAGGTGCCCGCAAATGGGCACACGATTTTTTGTTGTTGTCTCGGCCACGGTTCCACAGTCTCAGCCGCTAAGCACCGTGGGCTGTTCAAAAAGCTGCACTACTACTTATTTTCTGAGCCTTCGTTTCATAACACCTGGTCGATGCCTGAAAAGGCGCACAAGTACCTCGACGACCTTAAGCTGACAGGCATAAACTGCTCATTAAAGTTCTGCCCGCCAACATTCCTTCCTCACTGGCTTAAGCGACGACCTCAGGCGCCCAGGAAATAGGTAACCGATGTTCGTTGCAACACATCCTCGAAGGTGTTTACATTCACCGTGCGTGCGTCCCGAGAAATGGTCCCGAGCGAATCGTCGAGCGAGCATTCCGGTTTTCGTCTCGGCTTCGTATTCTCGCGCAAGTGTGACGTCGGACCGAGGAAGCCAGATTCGCACAGCCGAGCGACATTATCGGGTGCGACGAGGAAAGTTTCTCGTTACCCCGGCCGGGCGGGCGGGCGGCCCTACTCGCGCAAGCATTTCTTCGCTCCAGGGCTGAGTCTCGACGGGAGCGAGCTGCTTATCTAATCGGCCGGTATACGGACCCTCAGGCCACGCGCGCTCGGAGGTCGCCTGATGCCTTCGCGTGGTGCAGCGGGCGGCGGAGAGGAAGGCGATAGCCGTCGTCAGCGGCAATCCTGTGAGCCGAGTGCAGGCAGTCGGTCCTTCGCCGACACTGGCGAGCGCGAACTCGCGCTTCGAGAGGGAAAGAACATAAAACGCGGGCGTCGGGACGTTCAACAACCTTTGAACGAGAGTCCTTGCAAAGGTATAGAGCAGGCAATAAGCGAATAGGCGCGGCTAAAACCTTTAGTGTGTGGCAAAACGCCTGAACCAGACGGCATAGGCGCGGTGTTTTATAAGTCGTTCAAGGACGAACTAGCTAGCAGCTGCACTGCATCGCGTACTGAAGCAGGCTTATGACGAAAAGCGACTGCCCCTGTCTTTTAGGAGAACGCACGTTGTGCTTATTCCTAAAACAGACGACCCAGTGAAACAGCTCTCAGTAACATATCGTATCGCCCATCAGCCTGACAAACGTGGATTATAAAATTTTCATGAAGGCTTTGGCGAAAAGACTCCAGCGAGTGATGAAACAAATAGTTGGACCCCACCAGACATGCGGGATTAAAGGAAGATCAATTTTTACAAACATACATGTGGCCAGAAGCATCATGGAGTGTTGTGATGCATGGGGGGGAACGGGTCGCCATGATGCAGATTGATTTGCAAAAGGCCTTTGATCGCGTCGTGCATGAAATTCTCTTCAGCATATAAGAACGCGTAAATGTAGGTTCAATGATATTGGAAGCTGCTAAAATGTCATATGCCGAGAGTTTCATAAGCCTTATTGTCAACAAGTGTGTCACAACACCCCTTCAAGTGATGACATCAGTGAGGCAAGGATGCCCACTATCTCCTCTGTTGTTTGCGATACACTTGGAACCGTTTTGTTTGAAGGGTATTCAAAATGAACAAGTGAGGGGTTTCCGCCTAATGGCGAGTGAGGTTAAACTCTTAGCTTACGCTGATGATATAACAGTTTTTGTACAGACAGTGACAGCATCAACGAAACAGGGAGCATTGTAAACAAGTTTTGTAGAATGTCAGGAAGCAATGTGAATTGGGGTAAATGCTTGGGTTTTTGGCACGGGAGCTGGGAGACAAAACCTTTATCGTTCCAAAACATGCAATGGACTGAACCACTAGGAAGCTATTTACGGGTACCTCTTGAACATTACAGGGACGCTACTGAATATTGGAATCGCGAAACTGACAGAGCGAGAGAGAGAACACTAAACTGGGGAGGGCGAGAGTTGTCAGTGTTTGTTCGGGCAACAGTATGCACAGAGTTCTAGCCGTTTTTGTGTGGGGCTCTGCATGGGAGCGAACGAGTCAGACCAATTTGTTCCGGTCGGGGAGAGAGGGAGGTGTGGGGCTATCCCATTTGTTTTCGAGACAGGCCGTCTCCAGATTTATGTTTCTGCGGGACCAAAGTGACCCTTTCTTAAGAAGCGTTATGCAAGTTAGGCTACGTGAACTCCTTCCCAATTTCGTTGTGTCGACGAGTGACGTAAGAAGCACTTGCGTTCGCGGTTTCCTATTTGAGGTTGTTGCTTCTTTCCAGACGTTGAAAGCTCGTTTTCCTTTAGAGTTTTTGTGTACTGTCTCTAAGAAGCAATTGTACAAGGATATATGTGATTTAATGATGCCCGTGCCTTTGTATCGTTCTATCAGCGCAGGTCCAGGAGGAGACGTCCTAAAAAGAGTTAAAAAGATGCCAATTCGTGCTTCAGCCAAAACATTCTTCTTTTGAGCTCCACAGCAATATACTGCCGGTAAAACCCTGGCTTGAAGCTAAGGGAATCTTTATTCCGTGGTCTACAAACTGTCTACTTTGTAGAAGGCCAGAGACCACAGAACATATCTTCATCGAGTGTTGGGATGCCGTATTCCTGTGGGATATTCTTCAAAGAACCTTAAAAAAGGACCTCCCGTTGTCACCTCGTGGCATCCGTTTTCTATACCTGTCAAAAATCTTTGTAGCATACCTCTAGATATGGTCATGCTACTGGGCCTGCCCAGTCTGTGCAAAGTACGCATGGCAGTACGGGATGCAGACATTGATATTCGCCCTGCGAGGCAGTACTTAATTGAGAGCCTTTTATATGTCAGAGGTGCACTCAAGTCCAAAAATGACCCCCCTGAATAGATTTGTATAATGAACGAGCTTGCAAACTTGAAACGTTTTTAATGAACGCTCCGCCCAATGTGGGAGGACGTTTTTTTTTAACATTTCATGTATAGTAATCTTGATTTTCGCGAAGCCGGCAATAAAGAAAAAAAAACCTTTAGTGTATAGCGCATAGGCGAACACAGAATGAAAGCCGAAACCATTTGATGGTTAGGATAGCCATCGTTTTGCGCCCGGAAATGTGTTTGTTTTGTGCTGAGTGCCGGTCATGTCGATCCAGCTGTCCAAAGAAAAATGCTACAAAAAAAAAACATCGTCGAAAGAATGTTCGACGCGGTGACGAGAGATTGATCGCATGTGGTTGTTTTCGTTCTTTGTAAACGTTAACTTCGGGTCTTTCTCAACGCTACGGACAAGTTGAAAAAAGGCAGTAGTTACAACTTCTCGGCGTGTCACAAGGAGAGTTTTGTCTGGCTTTGCATGTGACCTTTCGGTGACCGGCCGCGTTTCGATGAAGACTAAACGTAAAATGCGCCCGTGTGCAGTGCGACGGCAGTGCACGTTAAATGGACACGGAGGGTAAAATAGAAGTTGTCCCGTGTCGACAGGCGACAGGCAACCGCGCCTATAGCGACCAAGAGCCAACTCTCACCGAACACACGACCAAAAAGCGAAATACAGGTGTCGCCATCACCGGCCGATTTCAGAAGTAAAATCTTTTTGCGGATCCCGGAGGCTACGCTTCGCCGCCATTCAATTCAAAACGGAGGCAATCCGTACATCTTGGTAAGAACGTCACGAGATTGAATCGATTGGCGGTAAGACTTTTAAAAGCCAATTTTCTTGTCGATAAATGCGTCTTTCGATACCCGAAAAGCGTCAACATAGCCACAGAGTGTCAGAGAATCAATTTTTATTGAGAAAAATGCATGAATTAAATTGTCCACGATGCTCCCTCTTAAAGAACCCAAAGTGTCCGAATTATTCCGGTGCGCCCCTTTCTCTCTTCCTTTAGAGTTTCAGTAGCATGGTGGCTTGGGCAAGTTGGTTGCCATCCATAATTCCTAATAGATTCGCAGCACAAATAAAACGCACACAGTAGACCAGGATTTAAAAAAAAGACAAAAATATGGTGCTGCAAAAACGTGTTCTTGCCAGGGATCGAACCTGGGACCTTCCGCGTGTTAGGCGGATGTGATAACCACTACACCACAAGAACAGCTTAGGAAAACGCTTTGCTTGAACAAGTAAAAAAGATCTCAGTAAAATGAGTTTCGGTGGTACGGTGGTTTGGGCCAGTTAGTTGCTATCCATAATGCAGGAAAGATTCGCAGCATAAATAAAACACACAGAGAAGACCAGAACAAACAAGACAGGACAGTGTTGCATTTGCACGGCCCATCTGCACCAGTTGTTCTTGTGGTGTAGTGGTTATCACATCCGCCTAACACGCGGAAGGTCCCAGGTTCGATCCCTGGCAAGAACACATTTTTGCAGCACGTCTGTCTTTTTTTTTTTGTACCTGGTCTTCTGTGTGCGTTTTATTTACGCTGCGAACCTTTTCTCATTTAGAGTTCCTCCCTGTGGGAGCATATATAGGCACACTATATTTCTTCTTACACTCCCTCCTTCATCCCTTTCCCGGCTGCGTGTTTTTGGGTGTACACCGAGAATTGAGCCGGTTACTGCCCGCATAGCCTGAGCCGCTTTGGGACGTTAAACCCCATAAACAAACAAACTTTTCCTTCAATACTAACTTTCAAAGTTCATCAAGGTTCGCGCTTCGTGTTCGCCGAACAGGAAGCGCGACTTCTTCGATGTCAGAAAGAGGACATTCAAAATTAATCGCAACTGAACATCATTCAATTCCATCGTTTAGTAAAAAAAAAAATTACAGGACGGTTGTCACTGGTTAACGCGAGATTCAGCAACAGCTGTTAAGGTATTTGTACTTTGCACTATCGTTGCATCTGTCTAGTTCTAGGGCGCTCTTTTTACTTTTTCACACAGTCGTTTTTAGCGCAGCGCCGCCGCCGATCCTCTCCTCGGGCGGCGCGTTTCGCAGTAGCTGCAGCATATATGTACCGTGCTACATTCCTCCGCTCTCTACATACCCTTCCTCCTCCTTCCATGGTAACCACTTTCCCGATGGTTACCACCTTGATACGCCTCCCTACACTCTCACCATGGCCTCCTCCTCTAACCGTGCCCTCCTTCTACGGAAAACCGTCCTCCTCCATCTAGGGTAACTGCCTTCTGGTTTGTTCCCATGGCAACCACGTGCCAATTGCGCCTTCTCACGCTCTCGCCATACCCTCCTCCTTCCACGGTAACTACCCTCCGGATGGTTCCTGTTGCAACCACCAACCGGTTACGCATTTCTCCGCTCATGTGATAGCTTCCTCTTTGCACGGTAACCACCCTCCCAGTGGTTTCATGGCAACGCACCCCCCCCCCCCCTCCCGGTTACGCCGACGACGACAGACAGCGACATCCTACTACGACACGAAACACAGGAACGGCGCTTAACAGCTGCCGCTGCAAAAAAAAAAATACAATCCATAATCCAGGAGACAAAACCTGTGGAACACACCTCTTACATAATACTATGCGAAAAAAAAAGATTGCACGTCTGTGTTACGCCCCAGGTGCGTGTTATCTTACTACGTGTTCTAGTATAGCAACTGGCGCAGCGCTGTGAGACATCCTACATGGCAAAATCGCGACCATTCTGAACCTGCGGGACTGAGATTGCAGGATCCTGCTTTCCCATCGTTTATTCCGTACACGACTGAACGTGGATGTAGGGCTTCACGCACAGCCTAAATCTAAACCAGAGGGACTCTGTCTAAACTTCTAAATGATGCTGAACATTACCGGACGCATCCCAGTTATTTCCCGTCATTATAGCGACTTGAACAGTCCCATTAGTAAAACAATTGGCAGGGAAACCTAATTACCTTATGTGTTGGAAATGAGATAGCATTGGAAGCCGTTGATGCCTTTGCCGGAAGTGACGTCACGCCAGGTCTGGTGACGTAACTTTCCTCCAACCAGTTGGAATTATACACTCTGATGATGCCGATTCCCTCCAGCCAATGGGTGAACTTTAGGGCCGACACTTTTTTTTTTCGACGGGGCTTTTAATCATATCGCATTGAAAAAAAAAACGCAGAACTGTTATTTCCTTGAGGATAAATGAATTAATTTGGGGATGATGTGCTGCACACTTCGTATTGTTGGTGCGCCCATATTAATCCGGCAAATTGCACGACACTGTACCATTGCAGCTGCCAACCCAGATAAATTATCTAGCAGCATGTTTTCGAGCCTCTAAAGGAATAGGAAGTTCCGAATACATACTTTCTTTTTTAAAGAAAATAAATAAGTTCATAGTTATTTACTCCGTGCCATTCTGCTTGATAGATTTGTTTCTCTTCCTTAATAGAGTACACGTGCAAGAAGGGCGTGCTTTTGAAAGTGGCGCCAACGTGATCGCGTTGTGCTATTAGTCGTTGCCATGGCGCTCCCGCAACGCGCCGAGTTGCGCTGACATGCCCTGTGTGTGAAGCCGGCGGTTGTATCGTCGTATATCGAAATATTATTTAATTCGAAGCCTGCCAAGCTTCGTTGGCTCTGCTCGCTGTTCCAGTTCACCAGCCCGGGCGGAATATAGAGGATCACGTGACAAGTCAGTCGCATGGCGACGTGTACCGGTGGGCGTTCCCGTCTGAACTCCACAAGCGCGCGTTTTTAATAATAATAATAATAATTGGTCTTTGGGGAAAGGAAATGGCGCGGTATCTGTCTCATATATCGGCGGACACCTGAACCGCGCTGTAAGGGAAATGATAAAGGAGGGAGTGAAAGAAGAAAGGAAGAAAGAGGTGCCGTAGTGGAGGGCTCCGGAATAATTTCGACCAATTGGGGATCTTTAACGTGCACTGACATCGCACAGCACACGGCCGCCTTGGCGTTTTGCCTCCATAAAAACGCAGCCGCCGCGGTCGGGTTCGAACCCGGGAACTCCGGATCAGTAGCCGAGCGCCCTAACCACTGAGACACCGCAGCGGGTCAGAAAAGAGGTGAACAGGTTCCGTCAAACCCTCGACTTCAACAGGTGAACTATTACGATTATCGGTTCATTGTTGTAATTGAAGATATGCAACAGGCCGCTGCCCGTTAGTAAGAGCACCAGTTTTAAGAATTCGGAAAGCACGATTACGCCAGGCCCAGTTTTTCGAGGTTCTAAAATTTGTGGTGCCACAGGGCCTGGCGTAATCGTGCTTTCCGAATTCTTAAAACTGGTGCTCTTACTAACGGGCAGCGGCCTGCTGCATATCTTCAATTACAACAATGAGTCGATAATCGTAATAGTTCACCTGTTGAAGTCGAGGGCTTGACGGAACCTGTTCACCTCTTTTCTGACGTCCACCACTAATGACAGCGGTACGACGCAAGAGCCGTCTTTGCGCCTCAAAAACCTATTTGTAGAAATTACTGGCAGCTTCACTGAAACACCTGGTATGTGGTCTCTTGCCCACGATGGCCCATTTAGCGCGACAGCTAGATCTTGAAGCGTCTAAGTCACCGTGAAAGTAGCTTTCGCTATCTATACAGACTCCTTAGCCGCCATAAAACAACTGAAAAGAGTGTCAAAGACGGTATGTGTAACGCAGGAGATCCATGCACTCAATAAGAAAACAAATATACACAAGCTCAGGCTTTCAGACATGCAACTCTGCGAACGTGCACGTTCACATACAGCCATATATACCGCAGCAGCGAATACGAAGGGAACGCGGGAAGAAGGCGGAACGAACGTCACACGCACTGGTTAACGAGGCTCGTCGGATTCTGCTCTCAAAGAAGCCAGCACTCTTTTTTGCAAATATCCCCAGGTGGTCGAAATTATTCCGGAGCCTTCCACTACGGCACCTCTTCTTCCTTTCTTCTTTCGCTCCCTCCTTTATCCCTTCCCTTACGGCGCGGTTCAGGTGTCCGCCGATATATGAGACAGATACTGCGCCATTTCCTTTCCCCAAAACCAATTATTATTATTATTATTATTATTATTATTATTATTATTATTATATTATTATTATTATTAATATTATTATTATTATTATTATTTTCCCCTACCTCAAGTGAGCCTCTTTTGCTGGTCACGTAATTGGTTTTGAGGAAAGGAAAGGGCGTAGTGTCACTTCTCGGTAGACACGTGGTTATGGTTTACCGCGCCCTCAGGGAAGGGATGGAATGAAACAAGGAAAAGAGAAGTATTGCCGTAGTGGAGGGCTATGGATATGTTATATACCCGCCGCGGTGGCTCACTGGTCAGGGCGCTCGGCTACTTTTGCCCAGGTTCGAACCTTGTAGCCAACAGCCGCGTTTCGATGGAGGCGAAACGCAAAGGCACCGTGGGCTGTGCGATGCCAGTGCGCGTTGAACATCCCCAGGTGGTCGAAATTATTCCAGAGCCCTCTACTACGGCACCTCTTTCTCTCTTTCTTCTTTCACTCCCACCTTCCCTTCTTCCCTCACGGCGCGGTTGAGGTGTCCCCCGAGAAGTGCGACAATTATTGCGCCATTTCCTTTCCTCAAAAACCACTATTTGCATTGAAACCAAAGCATGCGCAACGTAGCAGTACATAATTGGTTTTTGAGGAAAGGAAATGGCGCAGTATCTGTCTCATATATCGTTGGACACCTGAACCGCGCCGTAATGGAAGGAATAAAGGAGAGAGTGAAAGAAGAAAGGAAGAATGAGGTGCCGTAGTGGACGGCTCCGGAAAAAAATTCGACCACCTGGGGATTTTTAACGTGCACTGACATCGCACAGCACACGGGCGCCTTGGCGTTTTGCCTCCATAACGTAGCAGTACGAAGAACCGCTTTTTTTTTATCTCACTTGTTCTTTGTTACCGCATTGCTATGAGGATGGAAATTTGAAAGCTCTGGCCTCTATATCTACGCTTTGCTAAATATACAGAGTTGCTTAATACTCTATGATATGGCCGCAAACAGTGTCATGATTCCCTATTTTCACGTAAAAAATACAAACGTCAATTACGAGAGCAAGTCGTCGTCTCTTGCTCCTGGCAAGTGTCGATAACCATGTATACAAAAACAAAAGCAGCCGATAAAAGCTCGTTGACCCCTAGACGCCTTCTCACCGAGGAGCGCGTGCCCTCACGTTGAAAACAAAGGTCGCACGAGGTCATTCCGGGTGGCCCGCGTCCGATCAAAAAAAGCGGAAGTCTCAATGAGCCGCACCGGAAGTGGCAGCGGAAGCAGCGCATTAACGCCCCCTTTCGCTCCAACGCACGGTTCTTCACAGTTCGCGCCCCTTCAGTCCGGTCCGCAGCGCAGCGGGAGTCCCTCATCATCTCCCGAAGCTTGGGTCCCAGCAGTTAGACATCGCTCGCCTGACCCGCGCTGTTCGCCCCGGCAAACGGAGAAGACGTCAGCGATAACTCTTCAAGGCAAAGAAAAAAAGCATCGGGACACCTTCCCCAGTTGCCGAAGCTTCTTACGTTTAATTCACTTCT
Source organism: Amblyomma americanum (assembly GCA_030143305.2). Classification (NCBI taxonomy): domain Eukaryota; kingdom Metazoa; phylum Arthropoda; class Arachnida; order Ixodida; family Ixodidae; genus Amblyomma; species Amblyomma americanum. Next base: position 165,466 of record JARKHS020005544.1, read on the forward strand.
CCGGCAGCGAGACCCTGGGCTGTTCCATCTTGTTCACCCTATCTTCTTATCTGGTGAGCTGTTCCCCTTATCTATGTCGAGTAGTCTAGACGCGGCAGTGACTAGGCAACTCTGTGCCTCGACTGTATATAAGCGTTATCGCCGGGTTCTTGCCTCACTAGCCCTGCCAGACAAACTTATCTAATCGGAGAAAGCGGCGAACGAGACGAAGGACGGGTCAGACCCCTGGAGGGGCTACTCTTTTTTCTCTCTCTCTGGCTATCTTGCGTGGCCGCCGACGAACTCGCCGGCTGATTGCAGCCAACGCTTGATTAGTGATGCACGTGGCTGGACGACGACGCGGGCCAGGAGCCCGTGATTATGAGCGTGCACTTGGGTCCCTTTTGTTAACGTTTGCCCTCTGCACACTGTTATCTTTCATTTTGAACCGGTCGAGTCGACTCAATAGAGAGTTTTAGCACCGCCGTGCGGCAGACACAGCAACTACGGTAACTGCGACCGTACCGAATATGTAGATATAGACACGGCTGCCCACGGTACCAGGAACAGAATCGTAGCCATTTATATTGTTACATATATTACAGTTAATCTTCATAGGCAGTGTTCATGTACGCTGGTGCCAGCAGTGCGATAATATTCGGTAGTTTTGAAGGTTTGAATTGCGAAAACTGCTTCAAGTGCAAGTGGAACAACAGGAACGAAGCGCTTCCTCCGGCAGCAGCTCGTATTTAGTGTGGCTCACCGACTATCCGAAAAATACTTCACTAGGTGAAGAGTGCAGATGAATAATAATAATAATAATAATAATAATAATAATAATAATAATAATAATAATAATAATAATTGTTTTTTGGGGGGAAAGGAAATTGCGCAGTATCTGTCTCATATATCGTTGGACAGCTGAACCGCGCCGTAAGGGAAGCGATAAAGGAAGGAGTGAAAGAAGAAAGGAAGAGAGAAGTGCCGTAGTGGAGGGCTCCGGAATTATTTCGACCACCTGGGGATCTTTAACGTGCACTGACATCGCACAGCACGCGGGCGCCTTAGTGTTTTTCCTCCATAAAAATGCAGCAGCCGCGGTCGGTGCAGATGAAAACAAAACTCGTTTCAGTGATGTCCTATAGCTAGCCGAAATCGAGGGGAAGAAATGAACTTGAGCAGATCATGTAATGCGCACAGCAGTTGTAAGCAAAAGTCCAATACCGGCAAAAACCCACAATGTGCAGTTTACAGAGATGTAGGTTTGGCGCGGCTTGGGTTACGGTGGCTGCGTCTCGCGCACATAGTGGACGTGGATTGATTTCATGTCAGTGGTAAAGGCCTTTGTCCAGCAGATGATGAAGCTGGATTGATGGTGATGACGGAGAGTAAAGCTGTCAGCTATGCGGTGTGCTAAAACACAGTGTAATGCTGCGCAAATATATACCGTCTTCTCCGCGCCGACCTTAATTGTCCAAATTCGGTTAAACGCGCGCCTGCGCGTGAGGCTCCCTGATGTGCTGCAAGCAACATGGACGTGCTAAAACGGACGCAAAAGCATTCCGTTATCAGTGTGTTTTTCCCGCTTGTCTATGTTCTTCAGCTTGACGTGAGCTTCGTATTTCCAGGCAGTATGTTGTGCGCTTCTCACAAACTGCGGTCTTGGTCAAAATTTCAAAGGCCGCATCGAAGCACGGCCGAAGAGCGTTTCAGCACAAACAGCAGCACGAGATGGCTGACTTTCCTCTTTTTTCAACAGAGGAGAAAAAAAAAAAGTTTATCTATTGTAAGTGAAACAGTGATGCGCTAAACCGATTTAACGGCGTTTCTATTGTAGAGCTCAACGGGGATATAGTTCAATTCTTTATATTCTCACGCTGTTAATTTTTCTTTTCAGCCATTGCTTTACAGGGCAATTAATGCATAATTATAATAAGGTATAATAAAGCACAAACTATATGGTAAACATCCCACGCCTTCTCTGCATGACTGTGCTGAGGGCTACTATACCATCGCTCGTACTTCGTGCCCCTATTCTGTGATAAAGAATCATTTAGTTGGCAAAAAAGAAAGCACCGCCCAACGTGGGGCTCGAACCCACGACCCTGAGATTAAGAGTCTCATGCTCTACCGACTGAGCTAGCCGGGCGACGAGTTTACGGTTGGTCAAGTGACATCTTATCACTAAGAAACAGACAAAGCAAAGAAATGTGGCTAGGAATATGACTGGAATTACAGCTGTCGCAACCACAGCCGTGCTTGGAATTCGCCGAGATTGAACTATATTTCATGGAAAATAACCGGATACTGCGCAGCTTAACTTTATGACATGATGACCAGGCCTGCGATGACTATCGGAAGTTATAACATAGGAATAGAGAAAACGTGCTAGCGCAGAGACCAGGCGCGTGCGTGCACGCCCGGCTGGTGCTTTAAAATGCCGCCCAAATCACTCCGGCTGTCTCCCAGCACAAATGACGTTAACACTGAACACAAGGGCTTAAAAAAAAAAAGAAGCACGCCCAACGTGGGGCTCGAACCCACGACCCTGAGATTAAGAGTCTCATGCTCTACCGACTGAGCTAGCCGGGCAGTGGTTTCGTCGGCTCTATCTATGCTAGTAATGGTTGACGACTGCCAAAGCGCGACTTTCGGTGTTGTTTCTGTTGAATGGTATTCTTCAAATTTCATGCTTCGACCTTTACGGAGGCGTGGGAAACGATGTTTCCCAGATATGTCACGACTTCACATGCTTATTTTAAAATTTCGAACCTGAGCCTCTAACCAGCACGCTTTCGATCTGTCGTTGAGGTGCTCTACGCATTGACTGCAACCACGTGGATAAGTGTTTGTCTCTGCTTCTCTTTTTCTTTCTTTTTTTTGTCGCACGGGAGGCGCTACCTACCGTTTATGACCACAGTCAGAATTCCCAACAGGCCTTCCTGGCTTCGACCTCTGCATATTCAGTGCTTCGTGGTAGAGTCAACGTGGTAAACTAAGTACGGGGTCGTGTTTCGCGCTCGAGATTGTTGTGGACTGTAGCCAAGGTCATCAGCGTGATTTACCGTCGACTAGGGCTTTTATAATTTCGTGCAGCGCTAGAAAAGCCACATTCAATCGGTGTAATTTGGAGATGAGTGAAACTGACATTACAGCAAGGGGAGGGGTTGATCCCGTGTACACAGTGCAGTGGAATTTTGAATCTTTATTCGCAGAAAAAAGGCTCATTGAGGTGCTTGAACAGAAGAACAATTTATGTAAGATTTCTCTCGTATTGCTTGCACAGTTACATGGTTGGCTTACTTTGTGTGTGGCACGCTGTGTCAACTGTTCGAAAACTATCGTTTACAAGACTGCGCTTTGCGTATACGTATGTGGCTGCTTTTTCGCTAGTATTCGATTATTCCTGTTCTTTCCTTTGTTGTGTTTGATGCTGCTTTCCGATGTAAGAGCCGAAGGGCAAATCAACTCCGATTTGTATCTTTGTCCCTTGTCCATCATGGGAAAGAAACGAGTTTAACTGAAAAAAAAAGACACTAAGGGTCACATAGGCGGTCACCACCAGTCCCCTTTAGATCTGCCTGCGATCCCATTCGGATTACCATGCGACTAGATATTCGACCGAGGGCTTATCAACAGACGGACCCAGAAGATTAAGTGCTGCCTTAGTGCTGTAAGATGCAGCCAGTGTAGAAGCTCGTGGAAGATTTAAACGATATATAAACCTGTCCGTGTAATTCGTTTTGTATCATACAGCGTGTCCTGTGCAGCATATACTGAAGCAAGGATTTTTAGTTCGCTAGCACTTTTTTTTAAGTAACATGAAGATGACGCCACCAACGGGGATAAGGACACACAAACGACAGGACAAGCGCCTTTTGTGTGTGTGCGTCGTTTCTGTTCTCGTTGGCTACTCATTCTAAAACCAGCGTACACAAGACAGGGACGACGTAAGGAAACAACACGAGCGCTGACTTACAACTGAACTTTTAATATTGCGGCTCAATAAAGTTCAGTTGTAAGTCAGCGCTCGTGTTGTCGTTTCCTTACGTCGTCCCTGGCTTGTGTGCGCTGTTTTTAGAAATATCCATTAGAAATATCCATTCTCGGTCTGGCAGTCTTGATGTCTTAGGTAGCATAAGAGGGTTGTCGCACAGTTTCCACCCTCGCGTTTAGATTACGTTCCACGTCGCACTCGCGGTAATACAGGACGTGCTACCTCCGCCGCTATGGTCGAGGGTGGCGCTGGTGAACACTCTCAAGGTTCGCGTACACCAAATAAACATAAATACCCACGAGAGCAGCACATTGGACAGCTGTCGCCGTAGCTCAGTTGGTAGAGCACCGGACGCGATGTTCGGAGGTCGTGGGTTCGGATCCCACCGGCGGCATGGTTGTTTTTTCTGCTGCATTGTAAGTAATTTTCTTTAAATGACAGATTAATCGGATTATTATTCTCCCACTGATCAGCACTACAAATTGAAAATTGGTTTTTGGGGAAAGGATATGGCGCAGTATCTGTCTCACATATCGGTGGACACCTGAACCACGCCGTAAGGCTGCTGCTGCCGCTGCTGCTGCTGATAGGAAGAAAGAAAAGGAAAGTGCACGGGCCTGCCTACTGGCTCAAGCCGAGCCACGCTCGCTACCGCTCAGGAGAGCTAAATGATAGTAGAGCAGAAATAGAAAGAAAAGGCGCGCGCAAATATGCCCCGGGGCAGTGCACTACCGAGCCGACCCGTGCCAGAGCGTCCTAACCACTGAGCCACCGCGGCGGGTCACTACAAATTAAAAAAAAGAAGCATTCCCACACACACACACACGCGCACACACACACACACACACGCACATTGTGTACGCGATGTTAACTATTTAGTACAAATGTTCAGAATGACTAACGTTTAAATCAATAGGTTTACGCAAAATACTTCGATCAGGCACATTTGTGAAGTGTCAAAAGATGCCACATGGGGGGGAGGATAGTGTCCGGAAAGTAAATCTACGGAAACGGCGCTGCTTGCAATAAAAGGAAATATATTACAGAGCATTGAAAAGGGAACATATACGCTCGGCCTTTTTGTTGATTTCAGCAAAGCTTTTGACTGTCTCGACCATAACATGCTTCTTAAAAAACTCACTTCATATGGCATCCGCGGAAAATCTCATGATTTGCTTAACTCGTACCTCATCAATAGAAGCCAGTGTGTCTGTATTAGCAACCACCAGTCATCCTTACTTCCAATATCTTGTGGTGTACCACATGGGAGTGTATTAGGCCCGCTTCTGTTTAACTTATACATAAATGACATAGTTCATATTGACAACAGTGTACAATTCATTATATATGCTGATGACAGTACTGCGCTTATTTCTGGTAATGATCCCAATGCCCTTGTGTCACATTGGAATGATGTACTTGAAAAATTGTCTGTCTGGTCCCAATTAAATCACATAGAAATAAACACCCAGAAAACGAAAGCTATTTTATTTCGAGCCAGAAATAAGAAATTCAATCTAGAAAATTCTCTAATGATTCAAGGGAAAAATATTGACCTTGTCGATACTCACAAAATTCTCGGTGTCTATTTTTCGTGCCATTTGAGTTGGGACACTCATGTCAACTATGTTGCAAGGAAAATCTCTTCAGTGACTGGAGCTATGTCGTGATGTCGTACTGTTCTGTCGCAAGAAGTTAAACTTCAGTTATATAACGCATTATTTGCCCCGCACATGAGCTACTGCAGTTTGATGTGGGCAAGCACCACAAGAAAAGCAAATATTGAAAAGATAATAGTGCTGCAAAAAAGGTACCTTCGCTACTTAGACAATATTGATAATCACTCTACGACAAGACATCTCTTTGCAAAATTCAATATTATTAGTTTTGACTATGACTATGAACACCGATTGCTACATGCTTTCTATTTTTCTCAGCATGACAGCCAGAGTTTCCTTCGTTCGAAGGCATTGCTGCAACCTAGAGCTACTCCTTCTTTAACTCGAATTTCCGAACCCTGGTTACTCCCATACTTTCGCACTCAGTACAAATTGCAATCATTAAAACACAATCTGCCGGTCTTATTAAATAAACACGAACAGGTAGCCTTCAAATCCCCCAAAGAGCTACGAGTACACTTTTCTCAATTGTAATTGATAAGAATCTATTGTGATAAATCTTGCAGCAGGTCTGTATTTTCTGATGCCTTCTACTATTCAGTGTTTTGTAATTAATGCTAGCGTACTCTGCCACCAATGTCTGCTGCCGCTTTGTAAACGGCTCCAGGGCCCCAGTCATGTTGTAGGCAGCAACTTTTAGCCCTGGAGACCGTACAGTGTTCTGATGAATAAAGAATTGAATTGAAATTGAATTGAAACATACTTCAAGTGTAGCGGTTTAGGCTCGTCGATAATTCACTGTAGAAAAAAAGCGCAAAACACAGGACGTAGCAAGGAGGAGCGAACACAGGCTCGACCACGCTGAACTGCAAGAAGTTATCGATGCTCTGTCATAAAACAGTGACGGCGTGGTGGCGCTCCTGCTGCCGCATCACGATTCCAATAAAAAGAGACGCCCATGCTCATCGCATACAGCCATCGATATATGACCCGTGGTCTGTTTATTCATTGCGGCTTCGCGCAAGTGAGCTGTTTCAGTCAGGGCGCGTTAGAGGGTGCTAACATTGGAGGCGTCTCTTAAGCTCCGCCTTGAGGGTATGACGCGATAGCGTAATGGGTTAATTATCATATATGCAGAAGGTCATTCTCTACTTTACATTCATAGAGTAGTCATACCCATTCCTGGCGCAGTGGTGCGGCGGTTAAGCGATGCGCCACCGCCCTGCGATGGCAGGTGCTCCCATGGAGCGGTGGGCTTTGTGCAGCCCAGGTTGCTTTTCCAGAGCCACCAATCAATAATGTAATTCCTGCCTGCCACGATGGACAGTTTGCTCACTATCCGGTGGACAGGTTTTGATGACGCCTCAAGGTCGCGTGACCTTGGTGGCCCACCTGCCTCCTATAGGTTGCTCTCTGGCCGCTCTCTGCGCCACCTGATTTTTCGCTCACTACGCCGACGCTGGATTTTCTACGTAACGGGGCCTTTAACGCTGTCGCGTAAAAAAAAAAATACTCCACGATAAAGCTACTTTGGAGGAAACAACTGAAATGTTCATCTATCGACAAGTTCCAACTTTTACCGATGAAAATGTTGCGCCAAAGTCGATGTAGTTAATGGGAAAAATGTTACCCAATTTATTTTTGGCAGTTACTGACGTGATCAGGCCGACTGCCTGCCGCCTTGATGCAGATTTCGCCGTAGAAAGAAAAGAAATGATTCAAATAAAATATGTTCAGTTTTGGGCCGCAACTGTCAACACTGCGACACGGTCTCGCTGGTGCCAAACCCTTTCCGCGTATAACGAACGGAGTACCACGTTACCGTTCGATTCGTCACAGCAGCGCGATCCCTCCTGGCGTCGAGCAAATATCAGGATAGCGTCACGAAGAAATTTTAGGCACGACCACTACAGAAAATTGAAGTGTCGTATAGAAGCCAGTTTCTGCCATGCTCAACGGCTTGCGCTTCAGTAGAGTTCGTTTGCGTGAATTGTAGCCGTAGACGTAACAAACGGCGTGGTTATACCCTCATTCCACGCGAGCCAATGCGCTGCGCGCAATTCAACGTTCCTGACCCGTCGGGGGTTGTCTTAAATCCCTTTAACACTGCATAGGTGACTAGCACCAACGTCCAGCCAGCGAAATTCTGCGCGTTTATCTATAGTAAGCAATTGCACATGGAACCTTGGTACGAGCTGTGCATGATGTGACATCAGCAATTACGTTGCGTTTACTTCCTATTCTACATTGTTTCCATATTACAGGGTATACATGCCCACGAAGCGTCACCAAAAAGAAAAAAAAATGAAAAGGGATGATTGAAAAAGGAACCACGAAGACAGAACATCAATTTCCTACTTAGATCGAGGCATGGCCGTCATGCAGGAAATGAGTGCGCTATTTTTTTATTCCTTTTTTATTATTATACATTTCTTGATGGAGCCTCAAGTGTGTATGTATACATTGTATATATGCGTACATATGTGCGTACATACCAGGTGTTTCAAGGAAGAGTTTAAGTAATTTTAACAAGAGGCTTTTTGGGTAAAAATATATATGGCCTTTGCAGTATAGTATTACCAGTGTTGGCGGAAACCAGAAAACCGGAGAATCGTTGTAAGTAGTAATCTGGTTGACTAATTTTTAATAATTATTTAATTAAAAGGGTTAGGCGACTAGTTATAATTGGTTTTTGGGGAAAGGAAATGGTGCAGTATCTGTCTCATACATCGTTGGACACCCGAACCGCGCCGTAAGGGAAGTGGAGGGCTCCGGAATAATTTCGACCGCCTGGGGATCTTTAACGTGCACTGACATCGCACAGCACACGGGCGCCTTAGCGTTTTTCCTCCATAAAAACGCAGCCGCAGCGGTCGGGTTCGAACCCGGGAACTTCGGATCAGTAGTCGTGTGCTCTAACCACTGAGCCACCGCGGCGGGTAGTTTCAATTTGAGATTTATAGCCAGTCGTTAGTAATAGTCATATCATTTTTTAGAATCTAAAAAAAACACGATTATAGCCTTGGCGTTGTGGCTCGACAAAATCGGGCTTTTTTTTTTTTTACTAGTTACGTGCACTGGAAAGGTTGCCTTGCCTGAGTGCTTTTCGAAAGCGCATGTATTTTGGCACCGTGTGCAGCCAAATTTTGTCGAGCCACAACGCCGAGGGTAATCGCGTTTTTGAAATTCTAAAAATTGATATGGCTATTACTAACAACCGGCTACAAATCTCTAATTGCTGCTATGCGCCTAAGTCTAACAGTTAAAAAGTGAATTATTAAAAATAGTTAACCAGCTTACTACTTAAAGCGATTCACCGGTTTTCTGGTGTCCGCCAACACTGGTAATAATATGCCGAAAAAGCTATTATTTTTACCCCAAAAACACTACGTTCGAAAATTACTTTGTCTTCCCTGAAACAGCCGCCGCGGTGGCTGAGTGGTTATGGCGCTCGGCTGCTGGCCCGAAAGACGCGGGTTCGATCCCGGCCGCGGCGGTCGAATTTCGATGGAGGCGAAATTCTAGAGGCCCGTGTACTGTGCGATGTCAGTGCACGTTAAAGAACCCCAGGTTGTCTAAATTCCCGGAGCCCTTCACTGCGGCGTCTCTCATAGTCAGAGTCGCTTTGGGACGTTAAACCCCCATAAACCAAACCATCTTCCCTGAAACAGCTGGTATAAAGCGTGACAAAAGAAGTAGGGCTGGAAGACAGCGATCGCTATGCGCCTGTGCCCTTTCGTCACCTCTGCTGTCTTGGCACTCTTCTATTACCTCGTTGCTGGCTCTCCGGAAAAGTCTTCCATCCTCCATTCCCTCAACTGCGCAGGGAGACACCCCAGAGTGAGCAAAAGGCAGCATCAGAAACCGTACAGGAGCCCAGGAGACACGCTATGGCTGCTTCCCTGCTGAACCCGGCCGTGCTGCAGGAGCTGGCGCTGAGCTGGCTGCGCGAGGACCAGCCCAGCCTGGACGTGGGTCTGTACGTGGTGGGCGAGGCCGACACCACCGCCTACCTCTGGTGCAAGAGCCCCGGCGTGCTGGCCGGGGTGCCATTCGCCAACGCAGTCCTCTCGCAGCTCGACTGTGACATCAAGTGGCTGCGTAACGAGGGCGAGTGGCTGCACCCCGTCGCTAAGGTGGCTGAGGTACGTCTGTGACGCACCTGCGTAGCGTGCGAGACACGGGGCACGCGCTTTCTGCAGCGTTTACATGAATACGACTGTGGCGCGTCGTGTTTCCAAGCGCATCTCGCGGAGCCGACACGCCGCTGTTTACATGCACCACATCAAGTCTGTCGCGACGGTGACCGCTCGCCCAGTGCACGCGAGGGATGGGTCCAGCCGCTCCCATCTTGAGCGAAGTCTGCTTTGGTAGAAGGAGGGGCACCTCCAAACCTGTTTCCATTCATCGCGAAAGTCGACTTGCCTCTCGATCTCCCCCCGCCTCGTGGATTAGCACGACGTGCTTATACCTGACGCATTTTCCCTATTTATACATGAGTGCGATACGCCAGAATGTTGATACGATGCGCTGCTGTTGCATCCATGTAATCTCGGCTTGTGAAAACCCTATGTGTATGCGGCATCTTCGAAGAGAGCGTATGACCTGTTACCCGCGGGTGCTACGCAGCAGCTACGCGTGCCACCTCGTATCGTTACCGCATTATCCCAAGGTATCGGTGCACTGACCAGGCTGAGGCTGGAGTCCTGATGTATTAAGCTTAGCTTAGTCTCCCGTCTTAGCTGAGACTACACCGGAGTCTGAGCTTAGAATATGTTGTCTTCAGACTGAGATGACGACGTAAAGCGACTGGTATTGAAAACAGAGTGGTCAAGGTCGTCGCTTCGCAACGTAGGTGACCGGGCAGGCTCGGCGCGTGCTGCTGGCGGAGCGCGTGGTGCTGAACTGCCTTGCGCGGGCCAGCGGCGTGGCGTCGGCCGCCAGGCGCATGCGCGAGGCGCTCAACGACATCCACTGGGACGGCGTGCTGGCCGGCACACGCAAGACGACGCCTGGATTCCGCCTGGTGGAGAAGTACGCGCTGCTGGTGGGCGGTGCCGACACGCACCGCTACGACGTGGCCTCCATGATCATGCTCAAGGACAACCACCTGACCGCCGTCGGATCCATCGAGAAGGTACGCGCACTGTGCGAGCCTCCTGGTTCTTGACGGAGCCTCGCGATGCTGAGATCCGCTTTTTAAGGCGATGACAAAGACCAATTTTGAGTCCCTGTTTTATTATTTTGAATGGCCGCGGTTCGGCTGTCTGGTTGATGAGATATAGTCCAAGCAGCTGCCAGGCATAGAAATTGGAATACAAACACAGCACCGCAACAAAGTCAAACAATGTACCAACTACCCCAATTCTCCGTTATACTGCATAGTAGTACGGTTTCAGACAGAAAGCTGGAGAAGAAAATTTTGCGCAATCCTTTTGAACAAAATGGCGCTTCCCGGCCAAACCATTAATCAGGAGGACTTTAACCGAATGCGGATCCTAAAGGAAGAGCGAGGAGGTACCGTAGACGGAGCGTGCCCGTGCGCCACTCTAGCTTTGAGCTCTGGACTGTTTGCTGCGATTGGACGAATTGCTTTGAACGAATTGCTCATACATTCTGCCAACATTTTCTTTCGGCGACCGACGCCTTTAGTATACCTTTAGAATGTCGACAATGAGATATCGACGGTCGTAACATCAACGTGCCTGTTCAAGAAGCAGTTTGAGCACCAGAAGCTTCCATCTGCTTCTTGCGAACATCTGGTGTCGCCGCAGTTGGTTACTCGAGCTATTAATTCACTCATGCATCCTTGAACTGACCACAGATTCAAAACGTCCTGTCTCTAAACCCACCTCGAAGCCGCACTATTTCATGCGCGGACTGGCTGACTGCACCGCCACAGCTTCTTTGCACATACTGGGGTTCTGCTCCGACTGAAAGCTGTCCTGGCTTGATACAGCAGACTTGGCGTTACTTGTAGGATGTTTTATAACCCTGCAAGCTATTTGACCGCACTCAAAAGCCCGGAGGATTGAGACATGCGGCGTGTATGCGTCGCAGGCCGTCCGCATCGCCAAGAAGATGGGCGGCTTCACCCGCAAGGTGGAGGTCGAGTGCCGCTCGGTTGAAGAAGCCCAGCAGGCCGCGCGAGCCGGAGGAGACATCATCATGCTGGACAACTTTGAGGCAAAGGTCAGTATGCGGTGAAATTAACTTGACGACGTGTACGATTGCAGTCAGTGGTATACCGGCGACGGCAGACAAGGGTCGAATTTTTCTGCGCACCGCCCGTCAAATACACCCGCAATGACCAACCCTCTCTCATTTTAAATTAGACGTTTTTCTAAAGGCACTCGGTGCCGCATCATTGTTCCAGCGTCTTACCAGGCATCACGAACTGCGTAATGATAAAGAGCGCTACTGCGCATGTCTGCAGCAGAATGCTAGCGCTGGTCTTGCTGACGTCCTGCAGCACCGCGGTCTTTGCGTTAAAAAATTTACTGGTGGTTTAACATGGCTAACCATGCAACACTGTGATAACAATAATTGGTTTTTGGGGAAAGGAAATGGCGCAGTATCTGTCTCATATATCGTTGGACACCTGAACCGCGCCGTAAGGGAAGGGATAAAGGAGGGAGTGAAAGAAGAAAGGAAGAAGAGGTGCCGTAGTGGAGGGCTCCGGAATAATTTCGACCACCTGGGGATCTTTAACGTGCACTGACATCGCACAGCACACGAGCGCCTTAGCGTTTTTCCTCCATAAAAACGCAGCCGCCGCGGTCGAAACCAGGTTTTTGCAGCTGGATACCAACGCCACGTACCTGAAAGAGCGATTGAAAGCGCGTTTCCTTTCCTTTCGTGACTTGCGCATAGATGGAAGTTGATGAAGTCGACGACGTGCGTTGCGATAGGGTGTCGCAGTTTAACTCGATGCGTGATCGGCTGCGGCGATAGCAGAGTGCTCGCGTGCATGCAGCGGCCGGCGTAGCTGATCTGTTCGCGCCACCGCGGGTTCTAAACCCAGTCGTGGCAGTTGCTTTAATTCTCCGTGTTGGCCTGGTCAGCCGCATTCAAATCTTGTTTACATCTTGCCATTTCACGCATCACGTGATCACGCATCACCGGAATTTTCCAGGTTATGAGGGCAATAGTTCTTTCGGACTAAAAAATGCCAATATCACAGTGCATTGCTACGAAGAGCAAATCAGAACTTTGCAAGGAACGATGAGCCGCAGCATGAGAGGCCGAAAAGAAAGCGACGCCAGTCCCGTCTTTTATCAACCGCTTATTTTTTTATTTTCACCTCGCACTGAACGTGCCGCATCTCTCGCGGTCATATATTCTCTCGCTCGATGTATGAGAGAATGTATGTATCCTGGCCAATCCCCCACAGTGGGTATGTGCCATCACCTTTCAGGCAACAACAACAACAACTCGATGTATACTGCATGGCCTTTCAAGCCGTATACGTACGGTCGTTAATGCACCGAACTCTCGCTGGAGTGCAGCTTGTGTAAAAGTCCAGCTGCTTGGTTTACCGCGTAACCGAAACAGGGCTGCAGCAAAGCTTTCATGGCGTCTATATAACGCTTTACTTCCAATACACGCAGTGTGCGGAAAGCTCTGCCACGACCGCCGATTATTGTAGAATCCACAATATATGAACCGCATGACGCTATACTTACGAAACGTTTCCCTTTACTTCGTCATGCACACCCGCCATCAAAAGTCTTTGGGCCACAGGGCTTGCTTTTCAGTTGCATAGTGGAGCGTTCTATGTGCCAGACAACTTCTCTAAGGCAAGAGGAGCCTTTGAAGGCTTACGGGTACCTTGAGTGCTCCAATATGCGGCTGAAAAGCTCACCATGCGCCCAAGCACTTTTGACCAAGGCTGAACCTCATGTTTGAAGAGGTTCTGATGAGTTGTCCGGATGCAACACCGGCGCTGCTATGGGCCCGTAGCCCGGCAGGCCTACACGATATTTCGGGATTGCCCCGACTATCAGACACACAGACGTCACAGCCGACGCCATACGAGGCGGAGGCATCCTGTTGTGCAATGCACAGTCAGCTATTCGGGTGTGTTTGGATTTAACACGCTCGATCCCTCACTGATGTAGTCAGCGGCTGCGCCACCGTGCCCTGCAGAGGAACGGTGTCGCAGTCCCACGCGCAGTAAACGCCGCTCATATTCTTTTGCAGGACCTGGCACCGGCCGCGCAGAAGCTCAAGACTGAGTTCCCGGGCGTGCTGGTCGAGGCGTCGGGGGGCATCACGCCCGAAAACGTGACCCAGTACGCTGTGCCGGGCATCGACATCATATCCTCGAGTTTGCTCATCCAGGGCTATCCAACTGTCGACTTCTCGCTCAAGGTGCAGCCGCCCAAGAAGCCTGAATGCTGAGCCCATGGCAGAGGCGCCACACAGGCTGTTCTACAAGTGCATAATCAAACGCGTTCGGTTCATTTCTATACAGTGGCTTATCTCAGGTCACTGCAGTTAAAAGTGATGTAATCAGTTTTTCACGATACAAATAAAAGCACTGTAGCGCGACTATTAATATGCAAAAATCTGTTGTTTTTTCAACAATTTCTCTTGCGCAGCACACACTGCAAAGTATATAAGGGAGCATCGCGTTTAAACGAGAGCCGACCCAACTGCATAAGCAATTTCACAGCAGTAAGGCTATGCATTCATCCCGCCTCCTCCCTTCTGTTCACACTGCCAAGGAGTGGTTCCTGGCGAAAAAATAAAGAAGACCACGTGTTTCAACATTACACAAAGCTGTAGAGTTAAGCCGCATGATTAAAATTCACAACCTAAAATTAAACCACAATGCAGTAGTTGCGGTGATCGCAATGATTCCGTTTCAGTGTCTTAAGCTATGGTGGACACTTATCTAAGATGCTTACGTGGCGTTTGTGAAAAATATCTGAAAATCATGAAGAATATGACATAACAAAACAGCGACAAACAGTATACCTGCGGGTGTTGAATGATGCTGCCACCTTCCAACCCCTCCCACAGTTCACTTTCAATAACCTCCTTCAACATGTTCATGAAATTTACTGGGGATGGCGAGCCACCAAATGGTTATGGAGCGTCACCTTCGTCAACACCTCGCGCCTGCTGGTGGACAGCTTGTTTGTCGATCCCAGCAGCCTCCGTTCCAACAATGTGCGATGAACTGCGAAATATTTGGGCTCTCACTCGTCCCTGGAAGTACTAGAACTATACTGGAGCCTCCAGAAAGTGTGCAGGATCGCTCATTTGCAAACGAAAGCTGTGAGCTTCCGCTCACCCAGTCTCATGCACAAGCATGTGCACTCCCCTAGCCACTATTCACCGTACATTCATGCGCTACCTATGGGAATGCCCCCAACCCATGACACTTCCCCCATACCCAGCCCATCCCCCTCCTCATGGGAGGTCGCCCTGCGAGCTGTTCAACCAGTTGGCTAAACACGGCGAGTGGACAGAGCTCTCCGTGAAGCCCAGGCCCGTAGACCCTTGGACAAAGGAGCCCACCCTTGAGGATGCTTTGTTATTTTCTTATAATAGTCTCTCCTCCTCCTTCTGAAGCTTTTATCCTCTAGACACGCGGACGCCACTTCGCCGCGCACTGATAGTCAGTGAAACCAACCACGTTCGACAAACTTCGTTGTCATCTTCCCTGGCCACCCGTATTCCTCTTGACGGTATACCATTATCAGGAATTTGGGGCAGCTCCTAGCCAGTGCCTCTAAACATGGTCGCCTATCAGGTTTTTGCTTTGCAGCCACTCAGTCATTCCCTTGTTTTCTTACATCACGGGTAGTGTCAACGAGCTAGTTTTAATGGATGGATGGATGGATGGATGGATGGATGGATGGATGGATGGATGGATGGATGGATGGATGGATGGATGGATGGATGGATGGATGGATGGATGGATGGACGGACGGACGGACGGACGGACGGACGGACGGACGGACGGACGGACGGACGGATGGATGGATGGATGGATGGATGGATGGATGGATGGATGGATGGATGGATGGATGGATGGATGAATGGATAGATGAATGGATGGATGGATGGATGGATGGATGGATGGATGGATGGATGGATGGATACGGCTGAACCCTTTAAATCGGGCGGTGGCTCAAGCCACCTAGCCATGACTTATGAAATTTTACTCTTCTCTTTATTTTAGCCACCAATCAGATAACCTTCGCTTGGTTATTTCTACCCGCTTAAAATCTTCTATCCCTTCAGTGTCCTTAAACCCCAATGCCTTGGATAAATCAGCCCCTCTGCTTTCCACTGTAGGGTGAAGCCCTTTACAGAAAAGTATCAAGTGTTCATCCGTTTCCTCCTCCTCTCCGCACGCAACGCACAACGTGTCTATCTCAAGGTACCTGACGCTATATGTCTTAGTCCGCAAAACTCCCGTCCTGGCCTCAAACAACAGAGCTTCCCCTACAATTATCATAGATATTTTCCTTGGCAATTTCCTGCTTAAAAATCATGTCTGTTCCCAGTGCTGATTTGGTCAGCAACCCTGTTTTCCACAAAGCTCTGTTTTTTTAACCTTCTTAACTGATAACTGCTGATTTTCCCCCAGCAGTTAATGTTCAATGTAAATGTTCAATGACATGCGCCCCGTGGTGGCAGCCAAAGGAACTAGAAATGCTTCTCCTGTATTCCCGGAAAAGAGATAAATACGCGTTGAGATCGAAGCTTCGATACAGAATCGATAGCGAGTAAATCAGTTCATCTGCAACTGTTCATGCACTCGGATTCATCTGGGAGTTCACTGCAACAGAAAATCGTTCAGACGGAGCAGACAAAACGGCAGCGTAGTGATGCAGAAAACATGACCGCTAGCAGTAATGAAAAATTTGTTCGAGTAAAATGGTGACTGGCATGTGAAGCAGGCGACGTTTCACCCAACTGAGTCTTCAGGGGTTCTGCCTGTCGTGAGTGGCACCTGACGTCACACCTAGGTGGCAGCCCTGGCCATGCCGCGGAAGGGCGGCGGTCGCGGGCGGGGCAAAATGGGCATGTTGAGCAGGTTCCACCAGCTGTGGCGCTTGCAGACGTCGAGGTGCAGCTGCCCCAACCTGCAGGCCTCGACGATCACCACAGCGGCCATGACGAGCAGGGCGGCGTAGTAGCTGTAGCGACTGGGCCCCTCCTCGAGCACGAGGTGCGACGCGACCATGGAGAGGAAGGCGTCCAGGACGTACATGAACACATTCACCATGTCGTAGTTCTCCAGGTTACGCGCCTTGGTCATCGAGAAGAGGTACGCGAAGCTCACCTGCGCCCAGAGCACACGGTGCCCGATGGTGTACAGAGAGAAATGGGACAAGCACCGGTATAGTGCGTCTACACCACGCGTCTTCAAATGTGCTGTGTTCTTGACTGTTAAAAAGAAAAAAACACCCAGTGGATTGCAATATTATAGTCTTAAGGTTACACACTAAACAAATTCTCACACTTAAGGGTGCAAATCAGCTGTCCCCAGACGAGCACCCTTTTGGGGGCTAAAAAGCGTGCAGAGATCAGCACCCTTCAGGAATGGTGCACAGCATGAAAGTTTAGAGAGCGCGCATCAGTCTTAGACTTTTTCTTCATGGGTGGATCAATGTGGAGCACCCTTCCAACATGCATTCATAGAGGTGTTATGGAAAAATAGTACCCTTTAATGAGGGTGCAACCATTACACCCTCTAAAGTATCATTAGGTGACCCTTCTTTAAGGGTGCTGATCTCTGCACCCTTCTTTAGCACCGAACAATCGGAAAAGGGTATTCTTGGGACAGCTGATTTACACCCTAAAGGGTGAGAAATTGTTTAGTGTGTACTCGGCATATATTAAATTTTTTTCATTTACAAAGTCGATAATCGCAGACAGTATTCTTGCAGGCTCCAGCATTTCAATGCCCTGTTTATTAGAGCAAGATATCACACTGCTTTGCACTGATAATTGTACGCGGAAATTTTTTCCAGTGTAAACAGCTTCGCCGTCGTCGTCTGCACCATATATCGCATATGGTGCACTATATACCGAGTATACCAACATATGCCGCATAGACCTTATTCATGTGGTGGCAGTTGTTTGGCGCGCATATGTAGGCAACCATGGCGGGCAGCAACATGGCGGTCACATCGCGTCACGGCCACACGAGCGACGCAATCCTGTTTCCCGACAAATACGATAATGACCCGCGCCCCAAGCCTAGCTTGGTTGGGGGGACTTTTGCCAGCGCCCGTCGGTACACATAGTAGAGAAGCGGGGTTCGCTATCCGCTCTCTACCTATATTACCCTTTGTGCATCGTCTTCTGGAACTCGAGTACTTTGCGTGTGGCGGCTGGAGCGGTACAGGATTGTCACGCAGAAGCCTATTGCCGGCCACCTAATGTGAGAGTAAATAGGGTCTTAGCTGGCACCTTATACCGTATAACCAAGAGAGCTGCAGGTAGCCGGTAAGGCAGAAAGAGCGCAATAGGGAACACCTCGCTGAGTGCACCAATGACCCGCGAATCGCTCCAAGCCAGTGACGGAGCAGAGCTTCGACTCACCTGCGCCAGGAATACCATGGTGCCCATGTCGATGTCGTCGTACAGACTACTCATTCTGTCGAACATGACGACGAGCACGCACGACGCGATCAGGCTGACGAATGAGAAGTGGAAGGCCTGCACCACGCTCGGCACCTCCGACACGGCGTCGTTGAACTGACGCACCGTGGCGCGCAACACCGACGCCGTCATGGTGAGCACGCAGCCAGCCATGAAGCGACGCGCCGCCATCACGTCGGCAGCACTGCCGTAGTGCGGCGCGTAGCCCAGCAGAGTCAGCGCCAGGACGCCCATGCACAGTGGCAGGACGCGTCCCACGGTGGCGCCCTCTCGGGTCACGCACTTCGGCAAGACGGAGAGCACGGGCCCCAGGCTGCTGACGGTGAACGCGTCCAACACGGTCAGGAAGCGCAACGAGAAGATGCGCGCAAACAGGGCACCAGAAACGCCCATGCTTCGCACGAACAGCAGCGGCTGCGCCGACAGCGGGCCGTACGGCTCGGCGACGCCAGACATGAGCGTCATGCTGCCCACGAAGATGCCCTCCGAGAAGTGGAACAGCAGCTTGGGCGTCGGGATGGACGGGTTCAGCTTGACGAGCACGTCCAGCAGCACCCAGAAGACGCTGGCGCTGGCCGCCAGCAGCGAGGCGTCCCAGGAGAACGTGGCCGAGCTGCGCGGCTCCCTGTCCACTTCGGTGTCGGCCTGGAAGAAAGGCCGTTGCGAGCCGGTCGCCTCGCTCAGCGCCACCGTCAGCTCGGTGGCGATGCTTTGACGCAGCGCTCGCACGACGGACCGCGACGCCCGGAAGGCCCGGGAGGTGCGCGACGCTTCGAGCGATATCTTCGAGTCCTGCTCCGGAAAGACACGTGGAGGGCTGCGCGACATTTTTTATGACGCGTGGTCGAAGACTGGCAGCAGATGTATGGAAGGGGGCTGGGAATTCCTGACGGACAGCCGAACGAGAGAACGACAGGAGCTCGAGGACAGCAGCCCACGGAAAGCACGAGGACTCACGAGCCTGCGGGTTCTTCTTCTTTCACAATATCCGCGTGGGATTAGCCTCAGAAGACGACGGCACAGAGGATGCTGTTTTATTTAGGGAGATGGATCCCTGTCCCGTCTTTGATCTCCGAGTTAACTGGACCCCTTTCCTTCCCTCTTCCAATCTCTCAGACTACATACTATTACCACTCCTTTTCCCGTCAAAACATTCCTGTATCCAGTAATTAACCGCCTGTGTCTTGGCCACTCCCCCGTAGTGGGTATGTGCCAGCAACGTCTGAGGCCTTCCTTCCTTCCTTCCTTCCTTCCTTCCTTCCTTCCTTCCTTCCTTCCTTCCTTCCCTGTTCCGCTGTGTCTTAAGTCTTCAATATATCTACCTGCTAAGGTCATATAAACTGAATGTTATTTACAGCGTAAGCTGCTAGTGGCAGTTTCCCACGGTTTCACGATGACCGCGTTTCCCCTGGCGCGTACGCGGTGGTGCAGTAAAGGATGGCGATTGCGCAAGCTTGAGGCTTCTTTCACGCGTCTAGGTTGTCTTGTGCACCTCAGTTAAACTTCTGCCAACATAGGTCTGGTCTGGCGGCCTCCCCATTGCGCCCGCTCTGCGCGAAACCCGAGACGATATAGATCACTTCTTGACCTGCCGCCGTTTCTGTCTTTACGGAGGCTCCTGCTAGAGCACCCGTTACGACGGCTCGGTCTAAGTCTGTCTGCTAGGGTTGTTCTGTCTCGTGGTGCATGCCCCCTTGAGAGCAGCAACAGGAATCGGCTCTCCACCATTCAAACTTACATTTCAGACACGAAACGGCAGCCATCCTAAATTTTTTTCGAGTTTTGTCACCTGGCTACTCGTGTTCACAATTCCTATCAAAATTCTCCGAAGCTTCCTAAACGTACGGTACGGTTAGCCCCGTTCTCTTCTTCAGTCACCCATCTCACAGTATTTGATTTTTTTAATTTCAATCAACAAACATCGGCTCTCCGCCGTTCAAACTTTGCTTTCAGACACGAAACGACAGTCATCCTTAATTTTTTTCGAGTTTCGTCACCTGGCTACTCGTGTTCACAATTCCTATCAAAATTCTCCGAAGCTTCCTAAACGTACGGTACGGTTAGCCCCGTTCTCTTCTTCAGTCACCCATCTCACAGTATTTGATTTTTTTTAATTTCAATCAACAAATATGCATTCTTATTTTTAATTTTATTTTATAAATGTTTGTTAACGCTTTGAGCACCTGTCAGTCGCCGCCTGTGTTTTGGCAAATCCCCCGCAGTGGGCATGCGCCCTTATCCTCTTGAGGACAACAACAACAACAATCACCATCGCAGCTGCAAGCAGAACAGGGAGATTATTTAATGTTAGAAGATGGAAAAGAAAGCTGCGCAGCTCTATCGAGGTTACCTTTGCTGTGATACACTGGGGATAGGGCAAAATACTGATATCCATACATAGCGATCCCTCAGCCTTCGTATATAGTCAGACATATTGCTGTAATAGCGCTAGTTCCATCTACCTTTATGAGCTGTGTGTTGCGCTATGAAGTCGTTCCTTTTACTAGTTCAGCGAACTAGCCCCCCAAAGCAAACGCTGCTAAGAACAGTAGCGTGGCTTTTTGGGCTTGTTGGTACATAGTTACAATACACTGTAGTGCAGCAAAAGACAAGGACACAAGAGACGAGAGACGAACACCACGAGCGCTATATTAGCGCTCGTGGTGTTCGTCTCTTGTGTCCTCGTCTTTTGCTGCGCTACAGTGTATTGGAAGAACAGCACGGTGCCCGGAAACATCTCCGTCCATTTTATGCGGCAACAGTGCCGCGGGGCTCTCTGCAAGTGCAGCACGGCATCAAGACATCAGAAGTCTGAAGGCGTTCAGTTGGAGAATATTGTTGTTAAGGCCGATCCACTCGACGGATGAAATCACTGATTCCGACCGCGGACACAGCACCACGTCACCCGACGTCACATGGCGGACGGCGAGAGTAGACGACATCGCGGACGGACGGGGAAATGAGTTGTGGTAAGCCTAGTTACCGGTCTGCACATTCCCAACTCCCCTGCACTTTAATACAGTTTTCCTCCTCCTCCTCTCTTCCTACCAACTTCCCTCTCACCAAATCCCCCCAAGAACCACACAGCTAAGCCTCTCTCTCCCGCGCCATCGCCCTCTCGTTGATTTCCGCTGTCACCCTCGCACTTCCCTCCCAGGAGCGAGCAAGTGCCGCACTCTACAACTGCACTAGCACAAACGAAATGGGCAGGCCACAGAACCGCGCCAGCCACACCGATCTAATCACACAAAAGCGCCCCCAACCTAGTAAAAGAGAGAATAAGCGAAAATTACACTAATTGAGGCTTTTCGTGGAGCTCGCTCGGGGATGAGGGCGCACTCTCAAGAGTTGTACTTCGAAGCGCAGCAGACTTCAGCTCAAGCAGCAGTGTGCAACCCACGCATCCCGTTTGTGGCTTGCGCAGTCTCGGCGCAGCCAGTGACGGCGGGTCACGTGGTGCTGTGTCCGCGCCCGGACGAAACCGATTTCATGCGTCGTGTGAATGGACCTTGAAAGGGCCCCGAAAGTGGCTGTTTGGTTAAAGGACGCCACTTCACAAATATCCTCCAGCAAAAATTTTTAAGATGCTTTTTGTGGAAACTGACGTTATCTGTAGTCAAAATTTGAATTTACCCGTCTTGGCGCCTTTCCCTCTCATCACTTTTTGCGCACTGAAATCATCCTGTACAACGGCCCATAAGGTTTATGAACACATCTATGCACAGTAAAAAAAATACAGACTGCGCGCAGAAAAAAAAAAACAACGCCCAACGTGGGGCTCGAACGCACGACCCTGAGATTAAGAGTCTCATGCTCTACCGACTGAGCTAGCCGGGCGACGAAGTGGACCGGTCATAGGGTCCTTCTTTACGATATGGCAGTAAGTGTCAAAAGACTCGATAGTGTTGTGTTATCAGAGAAAACGCTCCATCCATCAGTTTACCGCAACAGGGGGGGGGGGGGGGAAGAAAATATTTTCTTTCTCTGTTCGCGCTAGTGCACCATAAGACATATGCTACAGATAAAAGTACTGACTCATTTCTTCGGAGAACGCCTAATGCCTGGAGACCAGGTTCTTGTTTTTATTGCGAGGCACCTGAGGAAGATTGTAACGTACTGTTAAGGAAAAGTTTTAGATTATGGTTCATTCTTCTGAGAAATAGCGAAATCATTCTTTTAAAGTTTTTCCATCGCTCGCATCGAATAGTTAAGACAGCCATAAAAAACCAAAGGTGAACGTTTTTGAGGATAGCAAGAACGTTAGCCGAAAAAAAAAAATCGGAGGACGCTTAAGCTTCGCCTTTAAGAGTGGAACGCGACAGCGAGTTGCAGCACTGCCAGGGAGTCCACGGAACGCCATCGCTCGTTCGGCGCTACGCCTTGCCCGTTGGAGAAATCGCTCTGCTACGTACGGTGAAACGGACGCACGGAGAGGCAAACCACGTAGAAGCGCTGCCAGGCGCCTTGCCGAAACGCGCGGGAATCAAGTTGCAGTCGTAGTTCGTCGGCATATAGTTCTCGAAAAACCCGATGCCACGAACGCCAGCATAGCTTCCGCGCCTAACGCACGGGCAGCAAGCCGCAAGCTTCGTGGTGAACGCACCTTAGATGTGCGCTGCGCTGTTCGGCGCACCGCATGATTCCTGGGTCCCCGCACGGCCCCACTGCGCCCGAACGAGACGAGCGGTAGGCGCTAAAGGAGGCGCTGCCGTCGCGCGCTATCTGTTGGGGCAGTGGCGTACATTGCGAGGAGAAGGAGGAGGGATTTTTCGCTCACGGCCAACGCCGCCGACGCCGACGACACCGGCTTTTCTGCGACACGGAGCCCTAACGCTGTCGCGTTAAAATGCAAGCCTGCCGAGGGGAGATATGTGAATTTATTCTTCGTTATAGGGAAATCTTGCAATATATAGTAATTTTTTCTGCTGCTTTGTAATTTTCTTTAAGCGATTTATTAATCAATGTACTATAATATCCCACTGATAAGCACAACATATAGAAAAAAACATTCCCCTATGCACCTTGGTTTCGGTGACTGTTGGCTCCCTTCATAAGTTTATCAAACGGGCCCCTCATTTCCTTTAACTTATCTGCTAATAGATTAACGAGGGTCTCGGTTCTGGCAGTCTTAATGCCATAGGTGCCCTCACCGTTAGATGACGTTCCACGTCACGCTCGCGGTATTACAGGACGTGCTACGTCCGCGTCCGCCGCTATGGTCGAGGGTGGCGCTGGTGAACACTCTCAAGGTTCGCTTACACCCAATGAACATAAATACCCAAGAGAGCAGCAGATTGGACAGCCGTCGCCGTAGCTCAGTTGGTAAGAGCACCGGACGCGATATTCGGAGGTCGTGGGTTCGGATCCCACCGGCGGCGTAGTTGTTTTTTCGGCTGCTTTGTAAGTAATTTTCTTCAAGCGATTTATTAATCTAAGTACTATAATAGCCCACTGATAAGCACAAAACATAAAAAAAGCATTCCCCTATGCACCTTGGTTTCGGTGACTGTTGGCTCCCTTCATAAGTTTGTCAAACGGGCGGACCCCTCATTTCCTTTAACTTATATATATATATATATATATATATATATATATATATATATATATATATATATATATATATATATATATATATATATATATATATATATATATATATGATGTGTTCATAATCTATTTCCCGTTGAAAAATGCGCGTGTCCTTGTCCAGATTGTCTCCAGCTGGTTTGGTTTGGTTCATGAGGGTTTAACGTCCCTAGGCGTCTCAGGCTATGGGGACAGCGAAGTAAGGGGTCCGGAAATTTCGACCACCTCGGGTTCTTTAACATGCATGCACCGACAGCGCACAGTACACGGGCCGCCGTGGCCTGGATGGCACCCGCGTCTTTCGGGTCAGCAGCTGAGCGCCAGTGGTTATGGCACTCAGCTGGTGACCCGAACCACTTGTTCCTACTCATCTGGAATGGCGTAGCTTTGCAATGTCGGCTTGCAAACAAAACATACTCAGGAATTCTGCAAAAGCGCATTTTTTTCGAATGCAAGTTGTTGATAAACGCCATTTCTCGCATATCGTAAGATTGCACAATAGCAATCAATACTTCCCCAGATCCCTGCTCGGAACGCTTCTAATTTTCTGCTATTTGTTGCTAAAAACACACCATACTGGCTTTATATGCCTTCGATTGTGTCGCTCACTGTCTCCTGGTGACGTATTGGCCTTTCCCGCAAGAATAAAAACGCTAGCCAAACCATTTCAACTCTGGAATATAATCTCATGGAAGCGTTCATTTTTACATGTTCTATGTTTTTTCTCGCCGATGGTGTCGTGTCGCGTGCGATATAGACAATCTGGTGGAAACACCGTGCTGTGTGTGTGTGTGTGTGTGTGTGTGTGTGTGTGTGTGTGTTTGTGTGTGTGTGTGTGCGTGTGTTTGTGTGCGTGCGTGTGTGTGTGCGCGTGTGCGTGCGTGCGTGCGTGTGTGTGTGTGTGTGTGTGTGTGTGTGTGTGTGTGTGTGTGTGTGTGTGTGTGTGTGTGTGTGTGTGTGTGTGTGTGTGTGTGTGTGTGTGTGTGTGTGTGTGTGTGTGTGTGTGTGTGTGTGTGTGTGTGTGTGTGTGTGTGTGTGTGTGTGTGTGTGTGTGTGTGTGTGTGTGTCACGATAGCAGATGCCGGGCCTCGCACTCGAACTGACCTGTTCACGGTTGCAATTCAAAATTACAAATTTTTGGTGGTCTCCCTGTTGTTGACGCCTTGAAGTGCTAAAATGTTGGTCTGAGGACTCAAGGCCCTGCTGTTGTTTAAATGCGAGCATCTTGTGGGGGCACAAAGTGCGCATGCAACATTTTGGACGTTACAACCCTCAGATTCCGGGATAGAAAAAAAGACAACACATGTAGCTCCCACATGCGGTCTTTATTAAAAAGCGACACACCGACATGTTCTTGTGCAAGAACAAAAGGTTGTCCAAAGATCCCAGCTTCAAACAGGTTTTCTGCCCCTGAAATATGTAATCATGGGCACTGAAGCTTCTCTCACTACTTGCTCTTGAAGCTATAGTATGTATACGAAACTTTCTCGACAACAACAAAAAGGCGCAGAAACTTCTTGGTATGAACCTTCTACCACTGTAGCAAGATGTCAATATTTTAGCAGGCGCCAGCAGCATGAATTAAGACAGCCGCCTGGCTCGCCTTCATCACCTTCAGTTTAGGCGTTGTCGTGTGAGTCTTGGAACTAATCCACGAGCCTGTGCTTTCTTCGCTTTCGCGCAAGAGGACTGGTTATCATAGTTTTTGTCTTTGGGATTAAGTTCGGCCACCTCTAGCGTCATTTTCCTCACAATGTCGTCGACAGTCTGCGCTTTGGTGCGCTTCACTAAACGCGCGAAGCTATAGCAGAAAAGCGCCACAGAAATGTTGCAGTGCTGCGCAGTGAAGTTGCATTTTTGTTTCGAAAAACTATATCCTCTCCTCTGCAGTGTGGTGCCCGTCAATGGGCTTATTGGACTCACCTTAAGTTGTTTTCTCAGCTTTGCGTAGTAGAGAACAAGTTGAAGCGTTGGCTACTTGTCTGGCATATATACTCGAACTGTATAGCCGCTGGCCTCCTTGAACGATTGGAAGTTCACGCCATATTTCATGGCTACTTTACTGATGCCTTCCATCTCTGAATTGCCTCTGGAGCCAAGAAGACCTTCAACAACTTCGAATAGCGTCAAGGCTGACTTTATCGTAGTAAGTTCGTAGTTCCACCTCGTGCTCACATCTTGGCTCAAGCCACGCATCTTGCCTTTGTTGCAAATGGGTTGCAAGCCCCAAGGGTAGCGTTGGCCTGGCGGCCTGGGGCAAAGCTGGAAACATCCGAAGGTCCCGGCAAAGGATGAGTGGACTGGCAATAGAACAACTTGTTTATTCTGGCATCGCAAAAGAGCAGCCGGTCAGGGCGACCACGTTACTCGAAGGAAGAAATCGAAGTCTCTCCTTGGCGTCCGGGGCAGCTGCCTTTTATACCCTCGGAGTCGAGGGCAAGAAGGAACGGCTTGGGATGAGGCGCCCGATACGGCGACGCTTGGACATGTTCAGACGTGACGTGCGCGTCCGCCGGGCCGGCGCCGGTCAGACCTCCTCGCCTCCCAGTTGGGGAGCTCCTCTCCCCGGCTGCTGCGCTTTGACAAGCGTGGGCACCAACATGCGCACACACACACACGCACACACGAAGACACGTGGCATTGAAACCTGCCTGGACGCCCTTGGCGGGAGGCGTTACGGCAGCACTGAACGGGCCCAAAATGACCGCGCGTCGTAGGCGAAACGTAACACCTTGCTAGTCGCCTCTGTTATAGAGAAGTCACGGCGAGCTTCACTTTCTGCAAGTGTTCATGCAAATCGGGTAGGTATTTGCGAGCAAGCAAGCATGTGTCAGGGTGAGCGCGCCGGAGGACAGTCGGGTCGGGTCCGGTCACGGGTTGGACTCGTGGTTACCGTGAAGCCCGAGCCCGTACAGTTGCTTCAAGTGTAACACATGTAAATGCAACAACTGAGGCTGTCCGACGTCGCCCGCACTCTTCCCACTCTAACAGCTATGTTGCATTATCTTTTTTCTTGCAAGCTAGCCATCACGGGTTTAGAGGTTCGCGTCCTGGATGGCGAGGCATAGGATCCACGGAACGCTTTGCACCTGCCTTTCTCAAGCCAATATAAGTATGAAATACTATTAACGGGAGCAAGATCAGGCTTAGCCTCCGTTTGTTGTTGCCTTCGTGACATGGCAAAAGCAAACCATAAGCTGCAACAACCAAGCGGAAAGAGGACGAAGTGATGCTTTTAGGTTTGTGAACAAAAAAAAATAGGATGTCGTGAAGGAGCTGCGGGTTGATGACCGGTTTGGTGATAACCATGAAAAAAAAAGAAAACAATTCGCCGCCGCTAGAAAAAAAAAAAAAGTTCTGGAGGTGCGGGGTATCGATCCCCGTACCTCTCGCATGCTAAGCGAGCGCTCTACCATCTGAGCTACACCCCCGAACAGTTACACCAGGCCTACAAGCTGATAGTGCTACCCGAGATCCGGCTTAGCATCGCACCAGCATTGTTAGTAGTACGGTTAGCAATGTGTCGCCTGCCACACGGCTCGTAGTATAGCTCCGCCGCCGTGCGTTGAGTGACGCTGACAGCTTTACCCTTGTGAGTTGCGTCGGCCCATTTCCCAGACTACGTTTTCGGCTGCCAGCGAAACTCGCATCAAATTTGCCGCTCCCGCAGTCGCCGCATTTCGTCATGCATGCTCTTCTGTGCCAGACCTGAGAAGGAAATAGGAGAAAAGCATGTTTGGTTGCGTCATCAGTCATGCCATTTATAAGCCACACGCAGCGTAAACAAGTCAAGACATATATAGGCATACAACTCTTTCACAGGCTTGCTTGGTCTTGCCACCGAAAGCATCCGATGCGAAAATCAACTGCTCGCGCACCGCACGTGGAATGAACTTGCGCTAAGCCGCAATGTTTGCTCCTACACGAACGGGTTGTGACAAGGATTTGGCGCAACATTCGAAATCTGCTCTGAAGCCTGCGTTTCGAGAAGCCCATGCGCTCTGCGAAGTTAGGCGTAGAAAGTGTATCATTTGTAGAATAGACCGCTGCCATGTTGGAATGGCTTGTTCACCAGATTTTGTGTTTTCGCGTCTTTGCGCAAGATACACTCGCGCGCGCTAGTTATCTCTGCTTTTTGCATGCGCCGTAGTGCGCTGTCGGTCGCCGGATAAGCACATCAGAGTAGGGCGCGAAAAGACTGCTGAATACCGGCTTTTTGTGACGCCGCAAAATTTTGCCGTTAATGGCAGACTTCACAACACGCGCAAATAAGCACGGAACCTTCGCAGGACTCTTTTCATTCAGCAAAATTACAATAAAGGAAAGCAAACATAATTCCTGACAATCCAAAAGCGTCTATTTGAGTTAACTCTCTCACGGAATATCTTTTTTGAGCTGGAAATTTCATCGAAGAAGGATGCATTGATATACTTAATAAGCACTCTTCAAGCGAGCAGGGGGTGGCGATCGAGATTCACGTGGACTGATTAGATTGGAAAGTTTGCGGGGATTAGGGTACCGCAGCTGGCACAGGTCAAGGGAGGCCTTTATCATGGACTTGCACTGGCACAGTGATGCTGCTGACGATAATTATCTATTCACATCATGAAAAATATCTCGGTTCCCGAACTATAAAAAAATAGACGAAGAAGGACAGGCAGGTAGTAGAATATTTTTGTAGCAGTGCACTGTCTTTCACACATCAGATGAGTTGCAAATAAGAGCCACTCCAACGACTCAAGTGTCTGAGCATCTGGAGCCATGGTCGAAACACGTGGCCTGAAGTAAGCTGATGAAGACCAAATCTGACAGCTCTGCATTTTTCGTACTGCGAAGAATGTAGCCACTTGAGTTGCCTCGTCCATTTGTTTATGAGTTGCTCTTTCACACCTTCAAAAGTTAAAACTGACATGCATGTATTTTCATGAGCTACATATGTGGGATGTGCAACACAATGGGTCACCACGTGGAATTCGGCCACGCTGAATAAATAATTCATATCTGAGTTTCTCCTCCCCATAATTTTCGGTTTTAATAGCGAGTGGTATGCGATTGTGACGTCAAAGGTGCGTTTGAGATCACACGAGGCGCACAAAAACTGCCATGAAGTTCAGCTTCCTTGGACACCAATTTTAATTGTGAGGCAACTGTGGAATGTTGTAAGATACTGTTATGAACTCATTGATGGGAGGTCTAATATCTTCCACTGCGTATCAAAACCTTGCTTTTAAAGTTCGTCCTACCCTCGCACCCAGTAGTTGGCTACCGTAGAAAACCAAAGGAGTGTGTTTTTTTACAATAAAATGCAGAAGACTGCAAGCGTACCGAGTAGGGATCTGCGGATATATATTGACTGTTAAGGTGCAGTCTCACGATGTGCGAAAAAATTTCGTTCATAAACAACTCCCGGTTGAAAATATGCGCTTTCCCAGAATTTCTGGGTATGATAATCACGCTTCGGTCGTTAATATAACATTAATGCAAATAAACTGAAAAAACCGCAGTTATCAAATTTTTAATTCATTAAACCGGGACGTCTCAAAAGTAAGTATTCGTAATGGCAATGAGCGCTTCAACGCGGTCACCACTATCGTGTAGAATATATATATATATATATATATATATATATATATATATATATATATATATATATATATATATATATATATATATATATATATATATATATATATATATATATATATATAACATTTACCTACATTCAGTCAGACGCATGAGCAATGCTGGCAAGAACACATGCGCTAAGTATAAAGCCGTTTGAGATAGATGAGAGAGAGAGAGAAGTTGTTGCCAGGAAGAAAGAAAAGGAAAGTGCACAGTCCTGCCCACTGGCCCAAGCCGAGCCACAATCGCTACCACGTGCAGATAGCAGGAGAGTTGAAAGATGGGATAGAAAGACAGGATAGTAAAGACGCGCTAAAGACAAGGCCGATCCCGGAGGCAGTGCAATACCGGGCCAACCGGTGGCGGGAGTGAAGCAACCTTCAAACTCTCCACCACATTTTCAAAAATAAGTCCAATTGGACCCGTAACAGATACTCTACAGGGTCCGGACAATCGCCAATCGCCAGCTTTTGAGATAGATGCGCAAACACGTCCCAGTTATTAAACTATAGTGTTCCCCCTCCCCTACACCACGCGGCATTATTCTGAGCTGATAAAGGTTCTGCCATTCACATTTTCCTGTCTGCATTCCCCCCCCCCCCCTTTTTTTATTCTATCTTTTGTACCTAGCGGGAAAACTGCCCGGCATTTTGCAAGGACCCCCAAGCTTGGCCTCGCGCCCAAACTTTCCACAAAGGAAGACGTACTTCGAATGCGCTTACAGGACCGCAGGGCACGCTTATGCAACCGAACTTGGCCGTCTGAAGATCAGACAGACGTCAGCGTGACCATACTTTCATGAAAAGGCGCAGGAGTCAAACAGGTAGAGGAGATTAAATTCCGCCTCCGGGGAATGACACGCGTTCAGAGAATCAAGGAATATGGGACGTTTAAGCGCCCGATAAAAATGCCTGTTTCTTTTATAATTGACAACTTGACATCCAATGCATGCACCGTGTACGCATGGACGCGTGCGCTCACCCGGGCAGCCTCTTTTTGATTTGAAAATGACTGAGTGAAATCCGTTACCACATGACATGTTAACTTTATGCGGCACTTTTTATTAGCAAGGCTGGCAGTTTGTGGGCAAGTAAACCGTTCACATGAGCCACGTTTACACGATTGCCACAGCAGTCGACTCCAGTCCCCCTTTTGAGGGAGAGTGAAAAAGTGTGTAGGAAGCAAATAAAGAACGGGTCAAGCATTTCCTTCTCAAACCCTTAAAAAAAGGGGAGAGAGAGAGAGAGAGAGAAAAACTTTATTGTTGGAGAGGAAGTCGGGGCACGCCCCTGGGTCTCCGCACGACCCCACTGCACTCAAGTGTTTATGTCCCTAAGGTCCATAACACTGGCAGCCCGGCCGGTGGCGATTGTCTGCACGGCCGGGTCCTCCGAGCGCAGCAGGGTCTCCCAGTCCTCCCAGGTCTTGAGGTCCTCTAGGCCGCGCGGGGGAGGGTCCGCCGGGCAGAGGGAGAGGATGTGGAGGGATGAGGCGAATGGTTCTGGGCACAAGGTGCAGGCAGGAGTGGGGAAGGAGGGGTGATACTGGGCTAGGGTCAGGGGTGAGTGGAGTGTGTGTGTCTGTAGTTTGCGCCAGAGTGTTGCGTGTTTGTTATCTAGGTCTGCAAGCTAACGCCAAGCAAACTTAGGTTCTTAGTGAATTGAATTGGAATTGGCTGTTTGAGAAAGGAAATGGCGCAGTATCTGTCTCACATCTCGGCGGACACCTGAACTGCACCGTAAGGGAAGGGATAAAGGAGGGACTGAGAGAAGAAAGGAAGAAAGAGGTGCCGTAGTGGAGCGGTCCCTAGTTGGAAAAAAAGGAAAATTTGAATTTTTTCAGGAAAGGAAATGACGCAGTAACTGTCTCACATATCTCGGTGGACACCCGAACCGCACCGTAAGGAAGGAGGGAGTGAAAGAACAAAGGAAAAAAGAGGTGCCGCAGTGGAGGTCTCGGGAATAATTTCGACCGCCTGGGTATTACTGGGATTGGCGCCAACAGGTATCGAGATTTGCCACCGAGACAGCAACTCTCACCATGTGTCAGCGTGGTGCCTTTACCGCGCTTCACCCGGCCGTGGCGCGGAACCAAACGGGGAGCGGGATTCTGCGAAAATCCCCTTTCAAAGGAGTCCCCCGTCGCCGCCAGCAAGCGGCCGCGGCCGTCTTCAAACCTTCGCCGCGCTCGCTAATGGCACAACCAGTTCTGGCTTCCTGGGATCCGAACGAGCAAGAGCTCAGGCGTGGAAATCAATCCTTTCGGAGGTATTCGGTGCCGCTCGTCAACGGCAGTGTTCCTGTATATGCTCCCGCTGCGGGAGCACATAGAGGAACACTAGCCCACAGCAGTCACCGGCCTCGCTAATGGCACCAACGCTTTGGATTATCTCCCGACGGGGCGATCCGGCTGTGCGCCTCGGCTTCTTCGAAGGAAGAATAGGGTTCGCCGACCATGGGACAGTTGGCGGACCACCTGACGTCACCTACCAGCCCGGCGGGGTCCCGACCGCATCCCCCTCTATCTCGGGCTCAACGTGCACAGGATGCGCGCGTGATTAGTTCATGATGAAGCAATTAAGATAAATTATATAATGCGTGTTCGTGGTTCTTCAACCGTGTTCCATGCTTACGGCATCACTACGCACAATGAAGGGTAAATAAGGAAAACAAAAAAAAATGGTGTCTCTATCCTTTTAACAATGAATCCAAGAAGTGAACTGTAAAACGCAGCGTAGCGTTAGACATATCTCCAGCTCGACCCTCTATTCAAAGAGTATACAGGCCGGCATCATACCCAGCAACTCTGGACAAAATCAGTTTTGAGCGGGAAACAGTTTATGAACGGAGTTTTTTCATATAATTTAAGATTTCAGTATCGCTATCAATATAACCGCCGATCACCCGACGGCAGTCTTGTATTTTTTTTTCTATTCCCGTTTTTGCTGTCGTCAAAAGCGTTCCCCATTGGTTTTCTATATATGGCAGTCTTAACTGTTCGATGCGATCGATGAAAACACTTTAGAATAAAGATTTTGTTACATACCAGAATAATGGACCATTACCTCTAATATTTTCATAACAGTGTCTTACAATTTTCCAGTTTTCAAAATTTTTGTCCGAGAAAGCTGGTAATGATGGTAATTGACGAATGCGCGCTGCTCGGCTTAACGGCACCTTTCGCGTACCCACCCAACCTGGCGTTTATAAACAGTTTCTGGTGGGGAGGAACTTTGAATAGGGGCACATTCCTGGGATATTATGTTCCTTAATACTTTTTCCGACTCTGCACAACGTTGTAGTTGACAGTCCTGCCATTTTACCGCGGTTTATGTATATCTAACGTATCATTAAGCCGTTTAATTCTTCCCACGTACTGCACAGGGCTCGTCGTGAGGGCACAAAAAGGATTCTAAAATAGGGGCACGTAGAATACGCTCCAATTAAGCACGCAGCAGACAATTGCTTTGTGCATGCGCGGAAAATCGAAAGGAAGTGTTTGTTTTGAAAAAAAGCAGCAATGAAGTTTTGAACTAGGGTGACAAATATTTAAACCATTGTTCAAGGAGCTTTTATCGCGAGGACAAGAACTACGATAGCCAAGAATGGACAAAGACTAAATTGACGTTATATTCCTGCCAGGGCGTACAGCAAACAATCCTTAACCCAATTAAGGATAACGATCCCACTCTAGTTAACGATTACGCCGCTTACGATGCGGACAGACGATTATCTTGGAGCGAATAATTCATGGCCAAGGTAGCGAACAATATTAGAATAGTGTTAGAAAAATGTTATGTCAGCTGCAGAAACGTTATATGTTTCAACTGGAACGTTAGATTTTTAAAACTGACAAATAACGTTATATGTTATACAGAACATATTAGCTTAACATTGAAAGTAATCGTTATTGCCATGTTGCCTTTTAAGCGTGATTATAATGTTAAAACTTTAAAATAATGTTACATGTTGCTTTACAAATATTAGGTTTCAATAAACATCGTTTTATTATATAGTCTTCTAAACGTTTTTAATCATAACTATAAAGCAGCATCACAAATATTTTTCAAGCAGCATTGGCTCCCAGAACTTTTCCCACTGTATATTAAAAATGTTTTTCAACTAGCAGTATATTCTGCAATTAAATCCGTTCAATTTGTGTGCTTGCCATTGATAGCGTTGATTAAGTTTTTGTGTAACTTCACAACCGGCGGTTACAGTGCATGTTCTAGAAGGCTTTGCGGCGGGTCTAGTTCACTGCACGGTGGGCTTGCATGTTCGTACAGGGTTGCTTTACAATTTTTGAGAAGGCTGCATTTACGTTGTTTACAAGTGTAATAAACATTGTTCCACCGTTTACCCGAAACATTAAAAAAAGTTAGAGAAAAAAAGGACATTAAGAAAAGCCAATTTACTTTTGAACAAAGCACAATAGTAGCATATACTGGTGTAACATTTTGATGCCAAATGGGGAATGGTGTTTTTCTTCCGTTCAGTTATTTAAAAAAAAAAAGTACGCTAAACATCAGCGCAAGCGCTCAAACATCCTGTGTGGCGTCTTCCCTACAACACTCCAGCGCACGACCTGGCGAGGCCGCGTGACCAGGGCCAGCGGCTCGTACCCTACGCGCGGTTATGGTGGCCACACGACGCGCCCGACGAGACTGTCCGCGGGCCCTTACATTTCTTGCTGCAGACGGCTGGCAGAGTGAAATGGTGAGAAACACGAGGCAACACTATGCACTGCTGCGAAGATGGCAGGTCGGCTGCAGTGACGCCTTGATGCGGGAAGCCGCTGGCCCTCTCTCCCTCAACATCACTTTTTCTATCGCTCTTTCACAACGCATCCTCGCCACTTTCACTTTCGCTCCCATCCCTGACATGGTTATTTTAGGCACGCCTCCCGTGTCGCCCGGCTAGCTCAGTCGGTAGAGCATGAGACTCTTAATCTCAGGGTCGTGGGTTCGAGCCCCACGTTGGGCGCATTTTTTATTTTGGATGGCATTTTTTAGCTGCTAGCTACACGTTATTCGAGACACTCGATAAATGAATGCGCTAGTGGGTTTTGCAGCCACATACTTTTATTGCGCAGAACTGTGAAAACAAAAGTCCCGGCATTTATGTCTTCAATGGTCACAATTTACCCATCCCAGCCTACGTTGCTTGGGGCCTTCAGCTAGCTCTCGCTCTCTTTTTTTAACTTCAAACCTCCTGTAGCCCCTTAAAAGTCTCCACGGTTTTTTAAAGGTTCGTTTACAGATGGAATCCGTCCTGCCACTTCTATGGGACGCGGCCCGGAGGCCGCGCCGGAGCTCAACCAAACGCTTCCGAGATGTTCCATTTCATTTTATTTATTCCGGTCGTGCGCACTTTTCAAATGGTGGACTTTCGGTAGTTCAAACTATCTTCATTTGAACGGCCGGTGTATTTTGGTCCCGGCAACATACCGTGAATGAAAACTTCCCTCTTAATTTCGGCTCCGCATAATTCCCATTAACATTTAGTCCCCTTCTAGTGCGAATTAGCGAGAATCGGCTTTTTTATTCGTTCGAAATGCGACGAATCCACTTCTCGTCGGGTCCTTCTTTGCAACTTCGAGTTTCACCCTCGTTCAGAACCGTCCGCTACGTTCGAAAAATGAAATTCTAATCTCCTTTACTGCTACTGCCCACACTCGGTGGGGGAATTAATGCACAAAATCTGAGCGGCCGCGGAAGTTCTATAGCGCTGCAGCGGAAGGGCATATTCATATCGGCGAGCAGCGGAAGTCGCCCCATCAAACTTCGTCGATTGCTTACGCTTCTGATCGAAGCGCTAGGACAGCAGGAAAGGACCGCAACGAATCGTCCGCCACGTGAGATCTGCAACACGGAGCTGTTAATGCGCCTAAAATCATGGTAAAAGTGTAAATAGACTCCGAGCGCATTCCGAAAATGCCGCCACGCCCATGCATCTTTGCGGTTGGTTTCTCTACACAGGCGCTGCCACCATCGCTTCAGGCCTCTTGAGGCGACCAAGGCATTGCCGCTAAAAGACAAGTCTGGCTCTCAAACGCGGCATTGAAGAACTCCGGCAGCCATTTGAGTACTTTGTGTTTATTCTGAGCTGAAACGAGCCTTCATCTCGGTAATAACTGAACCGGCAAGCAAGACAGCTTCTGTGCCCCGCGTTCCATATTTACCTGTCTTAAGTTGATAAAAATTTTCCTGCACAAAATACTGGCAATTTGGGCTTCACCTGTGACTACAAGGTAGCTTATGATAGTCTGCGTTTTTAGATAAACAAGTTTGCATCGGAACTTTTCTGGATTGTTAGAATCGGCAGAAAATTGCAGCGAACCACAGCAGAATTTTCGTCACGGCGAATGAAGCAGCTGGTTTGAGAGACTGCGTCATCTAGCGCATTGCGAGGCAACCAATGCCAGTTCGGAGCTGTGCTTCGCAGCTCCCCAGATGGCGCAGCCTCTCAAGACGGCTTGAAGTCGCTGGAACTTTAAAACAGCTTTGCCTGTGCGGTGTGCGCCTTCAGTTCCCCCGGTCCCCGTTTCCTACCCATGGGTGATGCTGGGTGGATTCAAAAAGTTTGCTGTTGTGTGTACAAGGGATGATAGCGCTGCTTCTTAGGTAGTAGGAAGGTAACAAAATGATGTGGGCATTCTATAGTGTTTCTGATACAGTAAGAAATTATATATGTTCATACCTCATGTTGTTCCTCTTTAGAAATCGCAGACTATTCAGCGGGTCATAAGCTGCCAACATTTAGATTATTGCATGTGCTTTTCTTCTAGGATAGACTAAATAAGTGCTTGCGCTCTCCGCACGTATGGCACACTGTCTCAACGCATACTGCAAGGCATTGGTCTGAAGCGAGCAGCTGCACATACTGTGGTGTTTTGGTAAGTAGTGGACAAGAGAAAAGAGGCTAGTGGCTACTACCCTCGTGATAAATGGATATTGTAAAAAGTGCTCAAAATCATGGCGCCTAGGTGCATCTGAACCCGAAAGTTGTGGGTGCGACCAAGGTGCATGCAGACAGAGCGCGTGACCAGTTTCCCCATATACGACCTAGATTCAGTGCACTGGCTGCCTCAACGCTACAACCACTAGAGACAGAGGACAGTCTTGATCGGAAGGAAGATGATGGGCAGCTACCTGTGCAGTGCGACACTATATGTACCAAAATGACAAGTTTTGGCATGTGTGTGAAATGTATCATAAAATACTGGTAACGTTTCTGTGTAAGATGGCATGTCATTTACTTTTAACTTTTGCCAACCCCACACTTATTTATATGTGCCTTTTGCTACATCAAAAATTTGTAATTAATGCAGTGATAACTTCACTAATTACATTGATTTTATAACGGTCACTGTTCTCCACTGCATGCAGCATAGTGAAAACTTCAAGCAGGGCTTCAATGTATTTTTAATTATGCTTCGCGGAACTCTACGAGCTAAAAGCCATTCTCGGGACCTTCTCTTGCTTTGTTGGCCTTGTAGATACCTGCAGGTCACCAGGAGTGTATCCCTCTATTTTCATGACATATCCCTTTTGTGCTACTGCACATATTCTACTGCAAATACTCAAACACAGTCTACTGCAAATATTTCAAACAAGAGCAAGATGAAAACATTCCTACCATTTCATATTGCATGAAAAAATTCAGATGAGTACACAGGAATGGGAGACTAGTTCAAGGCTATTTTCATTGACTATGTCTTCAAGTCTAACGTTAGTTTGTCACCTTTAAGAGCTGCCTTTGAGAGTCGACAGCAGTGGAGCCACATTGATCAGCGGCATTTGATGCAACTGCCTAACAAGGAAGCTGGAAGTGCTGTATCATTCAAAAATGGATTGATGGTAACCTCAGTGACCTGCATTTGGAGGCTGCTATGAGCTTAGGCAATGGGAACTTGTCGTCAGTCTGTGGAGTACTTAATCATAGCTTAATTGTGCAAGCATGAAGGCCATTGGGACTCTATAAAAAATGCCTACATGCTCCCTTTGAAAGCTGGCAATGGGAGTGGCCATGTTACTGGTGTTGAATGGTGTTTGGTGGCATTTTTGTGGGATGTTGAATTCCTGGCTGTGATAGTGAAAGAATAATTGGCCTTGATCTGATGACATATCTTCCAGGTTAAAAAAACTTGCTGCACCTGATGGCAATTGTGGACTGCCTGTAGCTGCTACATGACATTTTTCAACTGTCTCCTGATGTTCAGGCACTGAGTCATTGCATAGCCTGCTGATACAGTTTGCTGCCTAGTCAGGCTTCTCAAAGGATGGAATTCAAGCAAGGTACATAAGCTTTGACGTTTAGTACACTAGACTTGATCACTTCTTCTCAGGGTTCAGCTGGCTGCAGTGCACTTCAATGACAACATCATGAGGGAGCAAGCTGAACTGCTGCTGATGACGAGCATTGCTGGAAATGAAAAGTCTCCAAAGTAACTGAAGTGTATTTTACTATTTCTGTGCCAAAAGAGGAGCCAACATACAATGTGCAAACTATGCATGACCCCAACAAATGCCAATAAAAGTGTCATTACAAAGGTTGCTTTTATAGTATTGTACCCTTAATTGTCACAGAAAGTACTAGATGCTTCCAGTATGCTTCCAGTTCTAGTATGGCTCAATGAAAATGGGTTCTTTATTGTATATTATTGGAAATTTGACATGAATTATGCAAACTTGGGTAGGTATTTTGTGTAATACTGCTGTGGTATGGTCAAACCATACCTAGTTTGTTGCTTTCTCTGCATAATGTTGAATTCATGCAGGGTGTGGTGTAATGATGGTGTAAAGGGAGAGCTTCTACAGCAAGGAGCCACAATGTTCGTACATGTGACAATCCGCTGTGTCAGGCATGTGAAGGAGGAACTTATTGCTTGCTAGCACTCCAGGTTCTACAAGTCATGTCTGCCAGCACTTCCCACCAGCTTTTTGACGATTCACAGCAAGAAGAGGATTAAGTTCAGCTGTGTACAGCAGCAATACAGCAATGCCCTAGAGAGCTGGCAAAGACATGCTGCACGATTAAGGAGCTACAAAATGTACTCCAGAACAAAACAAACCAACCACAAGGGTTTGATTGCAAGTTTATTGTAGATCATGCAGGCACCATGGTGAAAAGGATATTATGAAACAATAACAAGCCTGCAGTTGGCAGTGAGGTATGTCACCGGTCAATGGCATCTACAGCATGAA
This sequence comes from Amblyomma americanum, assembly GCA_030143305.2. Lineage (NCBI taxonomy): Eukaryota > Metazoa > Arthropoda > Arachnida > Ixodida > Ixodidae > Amblyomma > Amblyomma americanum. The sequence goes on from JARKHS020005544.1 coordinate 204,107, forward strand.
CAGATGCACATGCTCACCTCAGCAGTGGAAAAAGTAATGAGTCAACAGTTAAACTTTATATACAGGAAACCAGCCAAGCTTTTGCCAATTATGCTTGCTGAGATAAGAGGCAGTAAACACTGACTTAGTGGCAGTCTCCAAGAACTTGTAAATATATATTAAAGAAGTGTGGAAGAACTGAAATGTGAAATGAAGAGTTGGTGCAAAGGATGGTGCAAGAAACACTTGAAAAAAAAAAATACTACAGGAGCAGAATACAAAAGGGAAACGAGCTGACAGCATTAAGCAAGAAGGCATAGCTTTTCATGGTGGATACGTAAATATAGGGCCTTGTTGGATCTAGTTTGAGTGGAAAGCTATCTTGGCAGGGACGGAAACATACCTGCTTGCCTGTTGCAGAGTAGGGGAAAGTACTATGGCTAGTGCAGCAACTCTACCCACTGGAGAATCGTTACTTCGCTAGAAAGAACCTTTAAAAACACTGACAAACCAAGTGAGGTAATTGGAAAAGGGAGAATGGAGAGATCAGGCAAAGAAAATTTTTGGTGCATGCCTACACAATAGAAGTTCATAGTAGTTTTCATACTTTTTTTTCAGAAAATTTGAAGCGTATTTTAAGAAACTTAGAGATACTGCAAAAAAAGCACACACACACACGCACGCACACACACACACACACACACACACACACATATATATATATAGATTTAAGAGAAGCGGGCACTTCTACAAAGACACTTTTATTTATCAACGTTTCGACCGCGGTGCGGTCTTCTTCAGGACCGCACCGCGGTCGAAACAATATATATATATATATATATATATATATATATATATATATATATATATATATATATATATATATATATATATATATATATATATATATATATATATATATATCTTTGAGGTAGCCTCCCTCATGTTGCCAAAATTTGGATGCTAATCAACAAAAAGGCCAGAAATCAAACCACGAATAACGCAGCGAATGATGGAAAGAAAAAGATAGGAGCCGAGTTGAAAAAGAAGAATTATACAAGCGTGTACGACGTTTGAAGCGTAAAACTATCAATTGTTGGAGTGGGTAGTAAAAGAGACGTGACCGCGAGGGCGGCCGATAGTTGGATGGAGTGACGAGCTGTGGAAATTGTACGAAGTAACGGCCGTGGTTGGCACAAAATGCTAATAAATGGTAACCATAATTACGAGCGGCCGGTGGGAATTGAGCGCCTCTAATATGGTCATATATATGACGAAGTGCACATAGAGGCACTTTCTTCGCTACAAAAAAAAAAAAAAAACTTTTGGAATGCATTAACACCCCTGTCCCTTAATCAAATGAACACGCAGGTTACAGGGTCCAGTGCAATGTCCACGCGACGCATCGATCGTCAGTCGAGAAAACAGGATGTCGGAAATGGCAAAGAAGGCATTCTGCAATATGTAAAGAACATGCTCGTCTCCGTCATGTCTACCCCGGCATACACCCAGGAAAGATGGAAGTGAAGTCCCGTTCCCGTCGATAGCTCAGTTGGTAGAGCGGTGGACTGTAGAGGTTTCATGCTATGGGCATCCATAGGTCGCTGGTTCGAATCCGGCTCGACGGAGTTTTCTTTTTCTTTTGGTGCTCTAAATATGAACTGGCAACTGCGAATTGTGCTGAAAAACAATTTAGCCTTTTCTCTATCCTTCCTTTTGTGGCTCTTTTTTAAAAATGCGACAGGGAGAAGTGTGTCCTTTATTTTCTCAGATATAAGAATATGACGATCAGTGCCGACGCGCCTTCCTGCCGCTGTGTATTGATTTAATATTTTCAGCCTAAATATATACTTATATCGCACTCTCACTCGGCATTGTTTGTAAGAAAAGAATTGAGGGGCGAGATCCCAGTAGTCCTTCCAAACGTTGGTCCCTCCCATGGAGGATGGTCCCTCAAAATGTGCTCCAAACAGATCTGTAGCGTGGTAACGCCATCTTCCTTATAAAAATGACAATACGACGCACAAAAGCCTGCGCCGAGGTCTGACAGGTGGAGACACGATCACCGTCTGGTCCCATCTCGTAGTGCAATGAGTGCAAAGGGAGGTGGTTGTCCACGAGCTGCAGGAGAGCGTTGGCCCAAGGTTGGCCCTGAACTCATTTGCTTTCCGTACTAGTGCGCTCCTTTGCTTCCGAACTGCTGCCGTTGTTTTGTTCATGCCGAAAACACTGAAGAGCCCTCCCGCTCAAGACGCTATTGTGGTCGCAGGGCAGTGCGCGCACCCGTGAGCGAACCTTGGTGAGCCTCTGTGCATTTCTCGAACAGACGGGCTTGACGTCCCGTCTGTTCTCCGCCAGGTAGTTACACGCAGTGACCGAACGCTCCGCGTGCACTACCTAAGAGTATTAACAGCTGGGCGCCCCGCCCCAGCTGTTGTGTGCAAAGCGTTGCGCACGTTTTTATTTTTTATATTTTCTTTCTTGACTGCACATGCGCACAACCTGGACAACTTTATTGTTACCCTTGTAAATAGTGTATATATGACCACTCCCTATGTCCTTTCTTGCAGTCCCCTCATCTCTTTCATTTCACTTCTTCATACTGCCTGCTATCCTTTATTTCCGCTGCCCCAGCTCAGATGCCGCCGCCACAGTGATGGCAGATGCCGGGGCTAGCAAAAATCTTTTAACTTCCAGTATTATTATTATTTTTAAATAAACACTTACTACTACTACTACTACTTTCCTCTGGATTGGGTGCTAAACCCTACTCGATCGCTACAGCCCAAAAACCCCCAGTGATTAATGGAAGACAACAGCACAAGTGTTTCCTTCACTGGACGTAGCTTTTTCAGAACAAAGAAAAACAAATTGCGTATTTACTTGATTGTGGCTTTATTTTACGATTAATACAAGCTAGAAGTAAGCGCGCCGTTGTGCTGACCACATAAAATGTTTTTTTTTTAGTTTACAAGCATAACAGTACGTATCTTACAATTTTCAAATTCCCAAAATTTTTGTCCAAAAAAGTTGGGCGTGTTTACTTCTCCACCTGTGCTCGAATCACCATAGATACGCCCTTCGATGGAGTCAGCACTGCTATTATAGCTCACTCCTAAATCACAGAATTATTAGCGCGACCATGATTGTATAGTACGCGGCAGTGGTCTTTAAAGCGCGGAGTAGAAAACATGAAAAGTTAAAGTAACGCGAGCGTGACACCCTAAAACCGTTACCTTGCTACAGGATGAGACCAGCACGAAATAGACACCGCCGACCGGCCCAGTTATACGGAACTTGGGAAGCAGCCAGGACCTCCTGCCATTCGGGTCGTAGGATCTGTACAGTGGCGATAATATATATATATATATATATATATATATATATATATATATATATATATATATATATATATATATATATATATATATATATATATATATATATATATATATATATACATATATATATGACTGCCAGCCAGTCTCTAACCGCGGACGCGCAACTCCCCGTCTTTCAGGCCTACGTGCCAGGAGCGGGGAACAAAGTTCTCTTCTGATGGCAATAAAAGTTGTTCAATGAATAAAAAAACTGAAAATTAAGTCACTTAATGTAATAAAATTTTATAGTGTAATTTTTAACTCGTATAATTATGATATTGATTGGTTTTCGGGGAAAGGAAATGAAGCAGTATCTGTCTCATATATCGTTGGACACCTGAACTACGCCCTAAGGGAAGGGATAAAGGATGGAATGAAAGAAGAAAGGAAGAAAGAGGTGCCTTAGTGGAGGGTATAGTGAACTAGTTCACTATAGTGGAGGGCTCCGGAATAATTTCGACCGCCCATGGCGATCTTTAACGTGCACTGACATCGCACAGCACACGGGCGCCTCAGCGTTTTGCCTCCATATAAACGCAGCCGCCGCGGTCGGGCTCGAACCCGGGAACTCCGGATCAGTAGCCGAGCGCTCTAACCACTGAGCCACCGCGGCGGGTAACACCTGGTATAAAGCTTCACAAACGAGATGCTCTCTCAGGAAAGGCATGTAATGCGCACGTGTTAGCGCGAGCTGCCTGGCACCTTCCTTGCTCCTGGAATAATAATAATAATTGGTTTTGGGGAAAGGAAATGGCGCAGTATCTGTCTCATATATCTTTGGACACCTGAACCGCGCCGCAAGGGAAGGGATAAAGGAGGGAGTGAAAGAAAGGAAGAATAGGTGCCGTAGTGGAGGGCTCCGGAATAATTTCGAAAACCTGGGGATCTTTAACGTGCACTGACATCGCATAGCACACGGGCGCCTTGGCGTTTTTCCTCCATAAAAACGCAGCCGCCGCGGTCGGGTTCGAACCCGGGAACTCCGGATCAGTAGTCGAGCGCCCTAACCACTGAGCCACCGCGGCGGGGCCCTTGCTCCTGGAAAAATTGAAAATTGGTCTTGAGGGAAGGAAATGACGCAGTAACTGTCTCACATATCTCGGTGACACCCGAACCGCGCCGTAAGTACAGAGATAAAGGAGAAAGTGAAAGAAGAAAAGAAGGAAGTGGTGCCGTAGTGGAGGTCTCCGAAATAATTTCGACCACCTGGGGATCTTTAACGCCGTGAGCGAAATGCGCTCATGTGCTGTGCGGTGAGTGGTCGAAATTATTCCTAAGATGGTACCTCTTGCTTCCTTTCTTCTTTCACTCCCTCCTTTATACCCTAGCATACAGCGTGGTTCGAGTGTCCACCGAGATATGTAATACAGTCACTGCGGCATTTCCTCTCCTCAAAACCAATTTTCATTTTCCATCTTCAACGTGCACTGACATCGCACAGCACACGGTCGCCTTTTGCATTTCGCCTCCGCTCTCCTTCCGCCTTTATCTCCTGGATATCGTGAAATCCCAAGGGATCGCAGCCTGCTGAAATGGAAGATGACGGCGGTCAAGGCTCAAGTCTTCATCGCCCTCTGATTCCTTTACGGGCGGGGCGGATGCGTTTCGATAGAGGCGAAACGCTAAGGCGCCCGTGTGCTGTGCGATGTCAGTGCACGTTAAATGATGATGAATCAACATTTATTAAGCCCGAAATAAATCGGTGGTGCACGCAGGCACCAGACGGGGTGGTTCCCTAGTTACGGGACACATAAGTTTCCAGCAGCTCCTGGCCCCTGTCCGTCAGTGCAAGCTGAATCGGTAGGGCGGGGCTGGATAACAATTGAGGTCTCCCATCGCTCAAGCGCTTGGGGATTGGGGGTGTTGCCGGGAAGGGGAAGAGGAGGAGGGGGGGGGGGGTCTTGAGTTTTGTGCACTCTGCCAAGACGGGCGGCAGGGTGCCCTTTTCTCGTTTGGAAAAAAGACAGAGCATATCGTGTTCCGCTGGGTACATGCGGTTCATCAGAACGGGATGCACAAGCGATCCCGCCTGCGCTCGACGCAGGATCGTCTGTTGTTGCCTGGTGAGTTTGGGTGCGGTTCTGGCAGTCTGAACCTTTCCTCGCGGTACATCCGAGTAATGTCCCGAAAGCTGGTAACCGGGTGCGGTAGCTCTTTCGGCTCGTGCTCTGCCCGGATTGACATTTCTCGGGCATGGTAGTCGGCGATGATGTTGCCTGCTACCTGCGAGTGAGCCGGGACCCAAACGAGCTCTATGGCTCTTCCCGGAGGCTTGCACTTGCATAGAATGGCTCGGGCCGCGGAGGAGATTACCCCCTGCGGAAGCACTTTAAAGATCCCCAGGTGGTCGAAATTATTCCGGAGATTTCCAATACGTACCCGCCGCGGTGGCTCAGTGGTTAGGGCGCTCGACTACTGATCCGGAGTTCCCGGGTTCGAACCCGACCGCGGAGGCTGCGTTTTTATGGAGGAAAAACGCTAAGGCGCCCGTGTGCTGTACGATGTCAGTGCACGTTAAAGATCCCCAGGTGGTCGAAATTATTCCGGAGCCCTCCACTACGGCACCTATTCTTCCTTTCTTCTTTCACTCCCTCCCTTATCTCTTCCCTTACGGCGCGGTTCAGGTGTCCAACGATATATGAGACAGATACTGCGCCATTTCCTTTCCCCAAAAACCAATTATTATTATTATTATTTCCAATACGGCACCTCTTTCTTCCTTTCTTCTCTCAATCCCTCATTTAATCCCTTTCCTTATGGCGCGGTTCAGGTGTCAGCCGACATATGAGTCAGATGCTGCGCAATTTCCTTTCTCCAAAAACCAATAATAATAATCAATACAGTTATTTCATGATCATGCGGCTCAGTAGACGAGCGCCTTAACCACAGCCACCGCGGCGGGCTGTAGGGAGAAAGAGAGGACTAGGAAAGGCTTTGGCTTTTCCGCTCATAAGCAGACAAGTGCAATTGTATATTTTTTTTTTGGCATTTCGGTTGGGTTCGAACCCGGGAACTGCGGCTCAGTAGCAGAGCGCTCTAACCACTGAGACCGCGCAGCTCGCGAGTAGGAACTTGAATTAGAGATTTCGGTGGCGGCTCCTCTTCACAGTTCCAGAATATGTGATCATAAGTGGCTATTTCGCCACATAGTGTACATTAATCCGAGTCGTAATCACCGGAATGGAATTTTGATAGTAAGTAAGGAGTCATGAAGGATCGCGTCTGGAGTCGCCCCTAGGTGGTCTCCTGCTCCTTATCTAAAGTTTCATCTGGAGGGAAGAAGACCCTCCTTTCTAGTTTAAAATGATTAGTAATGAGAATCTCCCAGTAACTACCGCCTCCCCTGCTCGGCTGACGAATAACCGAGCTTCGATGCGCGCCGCAGGGTTCCCTGAGTGAGCCGCGACCCATATGAACTCACTTGTTCTAAATCTTTTGTTTTACCCAATATGTTCACTGCTACCTGAGAAATTCTGCCCCTCGCATAATTGTGCATGGCGAATTTAGAGCTGCTTAGAGCATAGTATCAGCGCTCCCGAAGACAGCGCTAGAGCGCCATTCACTTCAAAACGGCGGCAACCCCGTCATTCGTACGCTGTGGACGTCGCGAGATAGAATCTAGAGGCTTTTAGATTCAATGTTCTCAGCCACACACGACACGAGGCGAAAGACTGAACTTCGTTGGACGAGAAAATATATAGGCATAAAAAAAATACGACGATGCTATGCTACGCCGAGCCTTTTGTGCTTCCCTCAAGTAGTAGAACATAAAAAAGAGAAAGATGGTGACTGCGGCGATATAGACAATTTAATTAATTAATTAGTTATCGGGGTTATGCCTTCATTGGTAAAATGAAACATTGTCCTTAGAAGGAAAGGAGAATCATGTTTTTGGGCGTCGAGAACCCGCCTCTGTCACGCTTTGTCGCGGATAGAGAGCACGATGATGTGCGGAGGTCGCGACGTGTCAGTAAACCGCAGCACACACCAAAACCTTAAAACTTAACTTACGAAATAAGAGAGCAAACGGAATTTAAATTTCACTAAAGGTCTCATGCTAAGGAATTCAGTGATCCGGGTTCTGCAAATTTGGCCTGGGTTTGATCATTTTTATTCTGATAGTTTTGTTCAAATGAAAGGGAGTAAGTGGCATCCCTTGGCATCATGCGGATAATGGGGTGCCGGTCGCTTCATCGCTTATGTTGCGCTCAGGTTTCACTACACTCGTCCCAATCTTTGTATGGATGTACAGTAGTACATGCTTGCAGGTGTTTATGACCTCTGGATTTCCTGTCAGTTTTGTATCCATTGTCTCACAGTACAATAAACTTCTCTTGATTCGCCTTTTACTGAAGATTGCCGTGTGGAGGGGCTTACCAATGAGCCTATAGGCGAATTTTTGGGAGGCCCTGCCCGTTTGGGTGGGGCCTATTATTTGAATCAAAAGAAAGATTGCATTGTCACTTTGATTATATTTAGTTCACACTAAACATGTCGGACTTCTAGTGTTATGTGCAGTGGGGTCGTTGAGAGCCCGTAGACGTGCTCTAAACCGAACACGCACACATATACATTATTGTGCGTTTTTATCGTGACGGCTTTAAAAAGTTTAAAAGTTATATATATTTTCTCATTTGCGGTGAAAGTGCACACAGAGCTTGCGTATTATGGTAACTTTTGTATCGTAGCAAGTTTGACAACTGTACTTACTTAGTTGAGCCGTCCATGATGCGAAAACGTAATCGTCTACGCAGAGATCGGCGAACCAAAACCCGTAGACGAGGTTTTTCCGCGGAAGGGCGACAGTGGCGCCATCTGTTTCCGGCAAGGGAAAGTGTCTAGTCATTACGCTTTCGACTACCGAAAACAGATGGCGCCACTACCGCCCCTTCGCGAAAAATCCTCGTTTACGGGTTTTGGTTCGCCGATCTCTACGTAGACGATTGCGTTTTCGCATCATGCACGGCTTAACTAAGTAAGTACAGTTGTCAGACTTGCTAAGATACAAAAGTTACCATAATACGCAAGCGCTGTGTGCACTTTCACCGCAAATGAGCCAGCGGTTGAGGCGGGGAAACTTTTGAGTCTTCACGATAAAAATGCACAGTACTGTACTTAGCAAGGGAATTCCGTAGCGCGGCGGGCTTCCGAAGTTCTGGCCTTACAGAAGTAATGGTTTCCCGTTTATTGTGGGTGTCCGTTCACGTTATCTCCGAAGTTAGCAGTGCCAATTACGCAGAGGTTTCTTTTGTCACTTATTATAACTACGCTGCGAAGGTGCTTGTGAACACCAGTCAGGGCTAGCCATAAAAATTACAATTGTTTTTTTGGGGAATGGAAATGACGCAGTATCTGGCTCATATATCGGCGGACACCTGAACTGCGCCGTAAGGGAAGGGATAAAAAGGGACTAAGAAAGAGGTGCCGTAGTGGAGGGCTTCGGAATAATTTCGACCACCTCGGGATCTTTAACGTGCACTGACAACGCACGTACAGCACACGACCACGAGCGTTTCGCCTCCATCGAAACGCAGCCGCCGCGGTTGGGTTCAAACCCTGGTACTTCGGATCAGTAGCCGAGCGCTCTAACCACTGAGCCACAGCGGCGAGTAGCCATGAAGCTTCCAAATACGGTGGCGGGGAGAGGAGGTTCGCGGTGCTCTGTAAACCTATCCAGTGAGTGCACGCTAGAGCAACGTGTCTAGTGCGCTAGAGTCACTAGTGCACAGGAACACTAGTGCACTCACCACTCAGAGCCATCCATGAGCGAGCCGGAGTACTCTGGTTTGCTCGGTTGCACTAAATTATAGAGGGACCTTAGGTTACACCAAAGGCGGTGATGGTGCCGCTGCTCAACTCACGAACAGGCGCTTAAGAGCGGCGCTCTAAAAAACTGAAAACTGGTTTTGAGGAAATGAAAGGCGCATTGAAGGCTGATTCACAAAACGGACCGTAGGTTCGCGGCCGACGCATCACGTGTTCACACGTCACTACGAATTGGACTGCTGTCCGATGCTGGGAAGCGCACGTTGCGGACCAAAAAAGCAGACGACGCACTGGGCGAACCAAGGTTGCTAGACTACTTTAAAGCGATTAGCAACGCTGTGAAGCAAGAAAGAGAAGGAGACGAGCTTTTGTCAGCGCGCTGTGGACTACTTCAGCCCTACCGACACTGTCCAATATCTCCTGCTCCCCCCTCTCCTTCACCCCTCCGCAACCCTAGCCCGAGCAATGCCCACATATACAACTTAAAGGGAAGCTGAAACAGTTTTCAAATCGTATGAAATGCTGTGGTTGGGAAGAAAGGACCTTGAAAATCATGTGTGTAAATTTTTTCTCGATTCTGTTCGAAAAATGAGCCGCAATCGCTTATTAAAAACCCGCCGCCGACACGCCCTCTTCGCTTCCGGAAGCGCCGAATGGGGGCACGGCAGAAAAGGGGAACTGGCGGAAGTGACGCCATTCACGGGTAGTCGGCCGGCCGGCCGTCCCGCTTTGGTGAACGACGGTTCAACGCAATCATCTGCCAGTGCCGATTACTTTCTCTGGTTTGGGCGTCTGTTCCGAGTGCGTGCAGCGACTAGTCGTAGTCATGCCTTCGTTTTGCGCAGCGTTCGGTTGCGCGAACACTGGCGGCCGAGACGACGTGGTGTTCCACACGTTCCCAAAGGACAGGAAACTTTCTGCGCGGTGGGTCACTGCCGTGAAAAGGAAAAACTTCGTGCCTACGAAATCAACTGTGTTGTGCTCCGACCATTTCCGCGACAGTGACTATCATCGAAGCTTGGGAACGATGCGGGCACTCGGTATTTCAATTAAATCGGCGCGACTGAAACCCGGAGTCGTTCCGTCAGTGTTCCCACACAACAGAAGCACTTCGCCACCTCCAAGAGCGGCCTTCGCCAAAAGAAAGCGGCGTGAGGTAAGTGTTTTAACGCACGCTTGTGTATTTAGCGGTTCCTTGTTTCTGTGGTTCAGCGTTCTGCGAACCGTGTGTAGCCATATGAAGGACGCAGTAGCGAAGGGCTCGCCTACCCGCTTTTACATCATGCATTTCCCAAAACTGAAATGCGGCTGCCACGGCCGGGTCAGGTCACCCTTCATCGAAATCAGCGTGCTAGAAATCGGCACCCTGGGGCCATAACCACTGAGCTATCGCGGCGGGGCAATTTTACGTTGCAGCGTATTTCTCGTTCGGTCGAAACGCCGTCGGCGTCGTCGTAGTAGTAGTTGTAGTTGCCGGCACCGCGCGTCGGAAATATTACTTTCGGGTGTCCACCGAGATATGTGAGACAGGCGTCCTTTCCTTTCCATAAATTGTCCAACGGTCAAGGCGTCGCGCCGAACAGCCGTACAGGTGATGGCGTTCAGTCGACTCCTTCGTAACGCTGCAACACGCTGTCTCGTCCCACTTTTCAAGCCTAGGCGTCCACCAAAAATTTTTTGTTTGGTTTGGAATACGTGCTAGCAGCACTGCAGTAAATGAAAGTTTAGCTGTGCAGCATAGAATCGGCACCTTTCGTCAGAGTTTTTGATTCACCCTCTTACCATATATCTATTGAAATGTTCATGTTCCAGTACTTTAAATCGCACCACATCAGTGCAATGGAAGTAGTTTTCTGTGTGCTTTACATTCAAGCAATTCAAGCCTGTGCTGTTTAACTGGTATAAATTTGACTTCTTTTGAACATAGTGTTAGAACTTCTTTTGAATATAGTGTCGCATCTTTCAGGATGCAAAAGAGCAGAGTGCACAAAAGGGCATTTCTGTGTATAGTAAATTCTGCGAGGCTCCTATTCTTTGGATGTGGTCTAAGACAATGAGGTCATCAATACTGAAGAAAGAAAAGCTTTTGTCTGTGGTTTTCATGCATTTTGATGCATGCGTGTCTTTTCATAATAAACCTGCATTTGTGTTGCCCGCATTTCATGCTCTTTCAGGTCCTTGTACAGCTGCTCGAAAACATAGCTCCTCAAGAAGTTGCCGTATCACTACCACCATCCCCAAGCGAAGCACTTGTAGCAGAAAGTGTGGCAGAGGCAGATGATGTTGCAAATAATGTTCCTGACACTACTGACAAAAGCTTCCAAGTTGTGGTGCGGCCACCAACACTCTGCAAAGGATTGCAAGCAAATGTGAAAGCACCGATAACATCACGAAAAACGCAGACACAGCCTCAAGGTGTTTCAGTCGGTGGGGTAATCTTGTCATGTTTTTTGTGCATGTCTTCATATCGAGCACATATGGAATGTTCACTTTAATATTTTAGTTGTAGTTGTGAGCTTCAAAATATTTTAAAGCGAATGGATCTCTTCTTTATTCTTAATGAAAATTATGACAATGAGCTCTAAAATATTTAGTTGAATACATGTTCCCTTCTTTTAAGGTGTCCAGGTTGGGAGCTTCCTGGTGGATGCAGCTACCCAAGTGAATTTTATGGTAGAGCCATACGAAGAGGATGACAGCCTTACTGATTGTGAGCCTGAGCCCGAACATCACGACGCTATAGCCCTGACAGTGACTCCTGGCACGAGTATGTTTTGCTATTCTTACTGCTGCATACCTTTTAGCTTGAGGTACCATTTTATGGAGCTTATGGGATGGCACAAATAATATAAACTCCATGCCACTGCTTCACAAGTTTTCACTATAAGAATCCTGCTTTTTTTTTCAGGTGTGACAATTGTGATGGGCACCTATGTTCGCAGCAGCAGTCAGCCATAGATTATTCTGAGAGAGGAATAGTTTTAGTTCAGAAAAAGAACCTGAAAGCATTGTTTGAAGTGTGCCACACGTGCCTTGCACCTTGCACGTGCAGCATTCACTGCGAAGGAACTCTGATTGAAATACGTGCTTGTTGTCCTTCAAGGCACCAACTGTGCTGGAAAAATCAGGATGTTGTGAGACAACAGCCAGGATTAAACTTGCAACTTTGTGCTGCCCTTTTATTTTCAGGCAATAACCCCACTGCATCTTTGAGAATGTTGTCATCAATTGGTGTTGAGGTAGTCACCGACAGAACATTCTTCAACATTCAGAAGATCCATCTTTGGCCTGCAATCGACAGAGTAAGCAATTGTTTTGAAAAAGTTATGCTTATTGAAGATTTCACGGCAAGTGCTCACTGCTTTCAAAAATCTTTTTTTGAAGGTTTGGAGGCAGCAGCAAGAGCAGTTGTTGAAGGATGCCAGGGGCAAAGAAGTCGCCCTTGCCGGGGATGGGCGAGCCGATTCACCTGGCTTCAGTGCTAAATTTGGCACATATTCTTTGTTGGACGTCCAAAACAACAAATTGCTGAACTTCGAGCTTGTCCAGGTTTGTTTTCCTTTTACTTTAGCATTCTGGGAAGGCCTCTTAACTCCATACTGCTAAATGCCGTCTGCTGCAGAAGTTATGACTACTTTTGTTTCTGCTCTATATTGGCATTTTCTATCATGAGAAAAACAATTATATGTTGTATATTGCAGTCCAATGAAGTAGGAGGCAGTTGCTACATGGAACTAGAAGGCCTCAAACGTGGCCTGCAATTTCTTGAAAACCAAGGCATCACTGTGAAAGCTCTTGTGACAGACCGACATATTCAGATCAAGGCACACATGCGAAGAGAAAGACCAGGCATCCAGCACAAGTTTGACGTTTGGCATGTTGCAAAAGGTACTTTGAAGCAGCACATTTTGTGGTGAAAATATCGTCATTTGCAATGTTTTCTGTTCAGTGTGTTTTGTAATAAAATGTGAACACTGATTATTAGCTCTTGCATTATGCCTTTTAGGTGTCTTCAAGAAAGTGACTGCCATATCTAAGAGGCGTGATTGCAAGGACCTGCAGCTTTGGGCTAAGTCCATTCAGAACCATCTATACTGGTCAGCTGCATCCAGCCACGGGCACAGTGACCACATTGTTCCCAAATGGTTATCGCTTCTCAACCACATTAGGGATGTGCATGTGCACAATGATGCACTGTTTCCAGCCTGCCTCCATGACAAGCCTGAGTGCCGGATGTGGCTCAAAAAGGGTAAGTAGAGGCCTAGCAGAAAAAAATATAGGAAAATTTAACATGTTGGAAAGCAATGAAACACTCTGCTTGAACACTTTGCTAGAATCGAAAGCTGGGAAAGGTGGTAATGCTCATTATGTGTAAAAATACACGAGGCAAAATGAAAACTTGTACACGTGCTTCCTTCGTGTTCAATATTTCTTCCATCAAAGAAAATTTGTACATTGTTAACTGTGAGCTCTAACGTCTTTAAATAACTCAATCTGTGAAAAAAGACCATAGTGGAGACCACCTAGACTTCCTTATAGTGAGCTGACATGTGTCATCAAAAGATAACAAAGTTAGAGCATTTCAACCTTTTCTGAAATGTAATATTTCAGAAAATTTTTTTGCACCCACTCTCTCGTTCGTGTTGCTGTTTGCTCAGATAGTGTAAACGTTCTTAACTCAATTCATTAATCTTTATCTCAAGTCTCTTATTTCTGTCTGAGCAGAAATGGTATTGTTGAACTGATTTATTCTGACCAGTATGTGACTGCCCTGAGTCAAGCAGGATCGTTAACATAAATAGCCCAGCATTTTTCACATAATGTTATGCTTTGCATACGAATGTTTTTTCACTCTTTCTATGCCATCAAACCATGCCATTGTACCATCCTTGCTCTATTGACACGAAGTTGTTTGCCAAGAGCAGAAAGCCAGGCAGAACCTTTCCAATCTGACTTCGAGTCTTCACTGTTTGATCACTGTGAGCACTGTTTGATCAATGTGAGACTTGTCTGCCCAGTGGGAATTCACCAAGAGTACTCAATTTGCTTACTCAACTTTGATTTGTTTCACTCTCTCTCCTGTTTTTCAGAATCGAAAGCATTTGAAAAGCTAAACAACATAGCTACCTCAAAGGTCCTATTGGCAGACATGCCGAAGCTATCAACTAAACACCAGACTTACGGTCTGGAAACGTTTCATAGCCTTTTATTGCATTTTGCCCCAAAGAACTGCCAGTACTCATACCTTGGTATGAAGGCAAGGTAAATCTCAACATCTCAGGTCTGTTTAATTTGCTTGTGTGTTTACATATATCCATGTAAACACACTGATGTGAAGGCATGCATGACCGTGGATAAGAAAATATATTTTGGCTACGCATGAGGCCAGCAGCAGTTCCATCACTGTGAGCAATAGAGACACCGCATGATTCCTTAGCCATTTGGTTAGCCAAGCGCCGTACGTAAACAGTGTTTAGGCAGCCAGGTTTTTAGAAATATATGACCGCTTGCATTTCAGAATGACAGCGCCATATTTTGTTTTTGTTGCAAGACTAGAACCATACTTTTAAATGCACCAGAATGGACTGTGTGTGCTTGCAAAAAGGTCAAGATATACTTCGAACCACTTGTGAGCATACTGAAATACTGTATTATGCTACGGAAAAAGAAGAAAGAATATTTGATCCAATGAAAAAAAAGTAGCTGCATTCTGAAATAAACATTCACCAAAATTTCTCACATTTTTGAAAAATAACCAAAAGGTCAACATCCTTATTATAATAACAGTGTTTCTCAAACAACAAATCACCTGTGGTGGCAACTAGTTATACACAAGAATTCCTACTCCACACATATTCATAGTTTGCTACACTGTACTAATATGGTTACCTTATGGGGCGACAGTGTACAGGCCGTAATATATGACCTGCGCAAGAGACAAGCAATGTTACATGTAATGACTTACTGTACTCTTGATCACTGAGCATTGTTTCAGAACCCAGTTGGCCGTCATGCATTACAATGAAAATTGTGCACGAAGCCAAGCCTGCCGACTGGACGGTGCAGCCCGTTGGAACTTGAAATACCCAAAGGCCACAGGAGGAAAAGCAACTGCTTGCCCTGTAAAGGAACAACCAACATATGGTACGTGCAAATGGTTTTACTTGTTATCAAAGCAGCATTGCTTCATGTCATTCTCAAATTTCTTTTTAGGGTACGTACAGACACTTCTGAACATGGTCATGGTAGAGGCAAGCAGGACATCAGAGGCCAAGAAGACTGCACTCATGCAGACCCCACCACCGCTGAGCAGTCAGTTTTCAAGGGTACCAAAGGAAGAAGCTGTAAAGCAAAGGAAAACACGATTCAATAAGTAATGTAGGCTCCTCCTTTGTTGAGAGCAGGAAATCAGTCCGCCTATCAGTGCGTATTGTCTTCAGAGTCCTGGCTCTCGCGTGCAAGATCCATATGAATGCTGTCGTCAACAAGCATGAAGAATCAGAGCGTGTGAGGAACACATAAAGTAGGCGCACTCTAGCAGCCATGCCATTCGAATGTCACAATAAACTCCATGTGTGTTCCAACCAACGCCTCTCAGAATGCTGCCTTCAGCCGCAACACTGAGTTAGCACTC